>JAGDQP010005113.1:12008-64609 GCA_022664845.1 Lepisma saccharinum | reverse complement strand
ATATATATATATATATATATATATATATATATATATATATATATATACTCAGATTAATGGGGCAATGATACCTTCAAACTATACAGAGGAAGTTTTCTTTCCCACATCCTCGTCCTTGCCATTTCTTCCGTTCCTAAGCCGTACCTAAATGCTGTATAAAACTATAATACAAGAGTAATATAAACATAGTGTTTGTCAATATTTTTAATGTAATTCTTGTGACCGATTTCAATATTTGTGTCCATATTCTATAGCTGCCTATTTTAGTGTCACAAGTTGATACAAATGAGATTAAAAAGTATATATAAGGGTGATTATGATGTGTGTTTCCCCTAAAAACAGATCTATAACCTAAAGGTCTAAGATTTTAACAGATAGGTTCGAAGGTCTTAATGTCCTTCAGATATTTACAATCCCTATTAACATAAAGAATGATTTCTATCAATTTCCTCTGCTATGTTGTTAAATTCGATAGCTTCCTGTTACTTATTTTTTGTTTTCGTTGTAAATGGGAAGCATTTCGCTGAACAATGAAGATCCGTTTCGAAGGCTAACATTTCAAAATAGCTTTTGTACTCCTGCGAATTTCATAATATTAAAAAAAATGTGTATTTGAAGTGGGCGCCATAAACGTACATAATCAAAATTCGGAAAGTTTAGTGAATGCAAATGAATAAAAGAGCATAACACGAAGGAAGAAGGGTATTTTATAAAACGCTTCAACTTAAAAGTGTGGTAGACAATGAAATAAAATTTCAGTACGATGTGGAATTTCAAGGAAGACATTTTTCTGTGTAAAGTTGACTAAATAAAGAAACTAACTCTACTTCAATCTGTTTTACTTTGTTAACAAGGGTGAATGATTGCTACAAACGAAAATTAAAGACCAAGTTTTTCAAAGGCGTCAATATTAAGTGCATATAAGCCGACTGTCCCAAAATGTACTTAACCCGAAATTTCACAGTATATATCTATTAAACTAGCCCACATAAAGACATCATTCTTGCACGAAATATATTTAGGTATATTGGAATATTTTAAAGACATTATCAAACGATAAATCAACCATCAGTAGGACACTCTTATAAACAATACTGCTAGTGTTGAAGCAAGTATATTTATTACAAACTCTGTATATTTAAGCACAAAAACCAGTTACGTAACTGGTTGGAACATTTCTCGTTGCTATTAGGCAGCTCGCATGACAAAGATTTTCCAAAACTGAAATCTTACAAACTTTGTAAAAGTGTATTAGTGCTGTATTCCAAAACGTAGTTTATTCCTACATTAGAATGAAGTCTGACAACACTCTTGGTGAGGACTGGTATTGGGTGTTGCGTGTTACCTGTGTTTACGTTACTATGCAATTTTCAAGAAGAAAAATTATGTGGAAAATACCCAGCAAAAATGGCAAATACATTACATTCATCAACCTTAAGGGAATATGGAAAATCAGGTCTTTCTCGTATCACTATTTCCATCCAGGTGTCTACTGATATTCAGAAGTTGCACTTTAAACTTCCGGATTGCATGGTTTAATGAATTACCTTTTTCTGGACATTTTCTGGGTATATATTTCGGTATATATGTACCTATATATATATATATATATATATATATATGTATATATTGCAATATACCTATTCTATGGCATATAAATTAACACTTTTTCTAATAAGCCAGGGAAATTACTATGAGAGCATCTGTAAGTTACTGTTAGCAGATTAAATTCATTTCTCTTGGCTCCACTTCATGGTTTGAAGCTCTCCAAGACCTGTACATGAAGATACAAATAAATGTTTGTTTATATTGTTGTTGAATATTTTCTTATATGTTGAGAACACTAGATTCACCAAAGCCTAATTTGTTCAGTGGTTCCTACATGAATATTCTTGACTCTTGTAATATCCCAAGCAAATTTTGAGCCACAGGATAGTGTATTGAACTAATGAAAGGAAATAAATAATTTCAACTTTAATGAAACTAATCACAAAAATATAATTTTGAAAAGATTTTAATTTTATTTGTTTTCTATTTCTGAGCTTTTCGTAAGAAAACTCTTTCTCTTCAGGATTATAGACAATAAATGTTTTGATAAATCTTGGTCGGTAGAGTGGGCGATGTGTGCCCGAAATGTGTGGTTTTTGGTCTTTATTGACGAGAAAAATCCAGCTCTGTGAGACGATATCTTAAGTCTGTGGATTTGAGTCAAATTTCTGATTTTTAGGTAAAAATACTAAACATTCGAATTTTTTGTGTTCGTTCCTAAACTCTTAATGGTTATCGTGTCAAAAACGAAGGAAAAAGTCTAATATTGCTTATAATGACCTATTTAAATGACTCGCGTCTAAGTAGAGCCCACATGGAAACAACGTCTCTGTGCAAATCCAATAAAAAATACCGAACCTGACTTACCTAACCTCCACGTACCCTTACTCACTACTTTTCTTAAATTTCGTAACGCGTATATACATAAAAAAATAAAAGTTATTATTCCATAAAAATATATATAAAAGTAACCACGCCAGGATTTGATCCCGGGACTTGAGGGTCAGCTTCCCAACAATTTAACCAGGCAAAGCTAGGGCTTCCGTATCAGTAGCTTGTCGTTGTTGTTTATAGTTCAAGGAGCTCTTCGCCTGTGCGAAAGTAGCCCACGCCTTGTTTCCATGTGATTTCCTTTGACGCTAGCGTTTGATGTGCCTGACTGCCATAAAACGTTTCACCAGAAATCATAACAAATTGTAAAACTGTCAGGATTTCAAAGGAATTTCTTGCTAAGAGTAAAACCAACGAAAACTTACCTCAAACTACTGGAAACGTTCAATCAATCAAGAGAGATTGGAACTCACAGTTCACACACTCTTCAACAATGCAGTCGCGTAATGTGGTATTGACGTAATGTAAGATGTTGACAATACCCAGTACATTGTTGCATATCTGCTCAACGCATCAGCGTCACCGCGCGAAAGAGAGGAGTCAGGTTCTTATACGTCCACTGCTGACGAAGTAGACTGAATGGAGAGTGGAATGTCTAGCGAGGGTGCAACAACCACGCCTATGTTATATCATATGTGCTGTGTAAATAAAGCTTCCAAATCGCTGTTTTCAAGCTTCTAGTGTGACAACATGCATAGAGTGCTCCCTGAGTAGCAGATGAGGGTTCCAAACCCGGCGAGATGAAGACTCTTGTTTCGATTTTTCTTTCAAAATTCATTTTATATACTAATATTCATTACTAATATATTCGTATCATGGGTTAGATTTGGTTAGAAAGTTAGGTTCCTTTTTTCTTCATTCTTACACGACAAAACACGCTTTTTCTCTTCTACTTCGCCGCAGCGCTACCAGGTCGCTCTGTAACAGGATTTATATATTGAAGAAGACATACGCTTGTGTCAGAACAGGCACGACTGATCCGTTCCAAGTGAGCGAACTTCAGCTTGCCATTGAGCTCGGACGTTTGAACTGTCCTGATCGTTCTGAATGATCTTGTCGAATGAATTCATCTCAGCAAGTTCGTGAGCGGATATTTGCAATTGCTTTTGGAGTTTATTGTGTTCTTTTATTGGCAGTGGTGTATTTAAGTTCGGTTGAGTTGTGAAGTGTTATAATGCACTTTAATTATGAGAGAGGCTGACTGAACGAACACACGTCAGCGGTGTTCGACGTTATAGGACAATCGGAAGAGCTGAAAGAATGTCAGTTGCGGACCTTTCTCGATGTGATTCGGAGTTGTAGTTTGGTCCAAACCGAATAGGAAATGGCAAAGATGGCAAACATCCTCCTTCAAAAGAAGTTACAGACATTGTTGCGAACCGGATGGTAAATATTTGGAGGAAGGCCTCTATTTCAACGGTGTCGTAAGGCGAGACAAGATTCTTATGATCTGTAAACATGAAATATCTTTGAATGGAAAATTGAAAATGTTGAACAAATCCTATACAAGTCACAAATAATACATAATTTCAAGTTCGACTTGCTTTACCGCCAAGATGCGCGAAGCTTCTTCCACACTGCTTCTTGCAAACGTATGAATTGCAACGCATGTAAGTATGCAGTGAAGATTCCCGAAATCGAAAGGGTGCTTTTATTGGACCAGAGAACGAACAGAAAATGTTTCTTGGGAAACTAGATTGGAATACAACTAGGAAAAATGAAAAGGTTTTCAAGAGGAAGCAAGCAGTTCAGTGAAGCCTTGAGAAACGCATTTGTAGAGAGCGTTAATCAGTAATTGCACAGGAAGGCGGAAATACTGAGAAAATTATATAAGAGGCAGCCGACTCCCCTAAAAAAAAAAAGGAACATAATTTATTCAGAGAAAAAGACAAAGTTCAGTGATAAATAATGGGCGTAGTCAGAGCAGCCTGACTTAATCTGGAATCGTTCTCGTGTGATTGTGAAAGGTGCGGTATCTCGTATCGAGGGGCGTCAGTTCTGTTGAGGGAAGTGGTCGACACACTACGGTACCTGAAGAAAATAAATTGACCATAGTCATTGACTAAAATAAAGTAAGGTCAAAAACGTTCGAACATAAGGCAAAATCTTCAGGATCAATATTCGCCCAGGCAGAGAAGTGCATGAGTGATTTACTTCCATGGTAAGAAGAACTGAACTACGGTGAACGAGAAATTTGAATAAACTGGAAAAGCCTTCTGGCAGAGGTGTCAAGAAAAGTATATTTCGACCAATAAGAAATTCAGCCTGTTTACACTCACGTTTCTCCGGAAGCAGGCAGTGCAGGCAGAGCAGCCTCATTTTCGGTGATTTTACCCTTAGCAAGAAATGCGTTCGAAGGGCTGAAAGATTTTGGCGATTTTTTTTTATCAATGAAGGAGATATTTTACGGCGGTCAGACACTTCAAGCAAGCAATCATGAATAATATCAGAGCCTTTTCTTCTGTTTTTGACAAGATAATTAATCATCCGTTAATGGTTTAGGAACCATCACAAAAAAAATCTAATTATTAATATTTTTAGTAAAACATTCGAAATTTTCACTTAAATCCGCAGACTAAAGATATCGTCTCACAGAGGTGAATATTTCCCTTGTAAATAACGGCCACCAACCATATAATTTGAGCACTAACCGCGTAACGATTTGAAAAAAAAAATAGATGTATTTTCGGCTCACTCTATTGTTCATTGAAAGAGAGGGGGGAAACTTTTCTGGAGAAAACAATAAAGATATATACTACACAATATAAAATCAAATTGTTTTTAAGCGATATTGCATTTAGTTATGCTTTTGTTCTCATTAAATCACTCATTCCTTCATAGGCAATTTTTATATATAAAATTCACTCAATAGATTTAAATTCTATTCAGGTTATTAATTAAATATTAATTAAACATCAAAGAAATTTTCTACTGTTTAGATATCGCAAGAGCGATTAAACTAAAGAACATTATCAAACAATAATTTAGATCTCAATTCTATCCTAAAAATTCAAAATTAATTAATTAAATATTGGGTCCTGTGCATTTCATCGGGCAACAAATTAAGAACAAATTAATTTAAAAGAAATCTAAATGTAATGCCCACTTCCAGTTCATAAAGTTAAGGCGAAATTCTGGTTGTTTCCTGGTGGGAGCGCGTGTGTTCTGGCGCAGTTTCTGTATTTTGACCTAATAGTAATATTTAGCAAAAATATTATAATATGCTCAGGACGAAAGTGGCCTAATTGGCCAGAAGTCCAGCCCGGGAGGCCCTGCGGGCCCGGGTAATTTACATTACATTAATTAAAAGTCGAAAAAAAAAAGTTATACGACAGATTCACTATGCAATCTGATAGTGTGTATAAACTGAACAAAGTTTAAATAAAACAGGATGTTATTTCACGGTCTTTCTCTATTCAGTCCTTTCCTGTTGTAGAAATGATTAGGGAAGTGAATTTAGAAAAGAACCTAAGTCAGTTTTGAAAATGGCTGCTTTCAGCTATATATGTTACAGAGTGGTAAATACACACATATGCATATACATATACTGTTATAGGAAGATGGAACAATAATATCAACTGCGGTAATCTTTACGTGACGCTATGCACATTTTATACACTACAATGTTATTCTTATAGAAAGTTCGAAATAAGTTTTAAAGAAATGACGCACGCATCATGTGCTAGATATACACAAAGGAGTTAGGAAGTATATTGTCCCATATGTAATTTATTATTATGTTGATATGCTGTTCATCCGTAGTGTTAGGTTTAGTTTATATTGTAGTCAGAATTTATATTGGTTGGTATATGTTGTATAGTATTTCCAGAGTATAGTTCCCAAATTTGTTTCCACAGTTTGAAGACGTTGACACTCTTCTATTTGCGTTCATTTTCGAATCTCTTACTAATTGTAAGTTTCTCAAAAAGTTAATAATCCCATCTTAAAGTGAAAGGGGGGAGTAGAATAATCTACGTCAGCTTTCTGTGCACACGACAGTGATACTCGAAAAGGTGCTTTACATGTTTCAAGTATTGGGGAAAACGAGGAAACTAATTATCAAGGTAAGTTTTCTACTCATGATTCCTTCTCCTTTCATGTTTCACTGTATGTTCTACATTCTACGTTACCACAGCTTCATGTTACTGACATGCTGGACAATATCGGGACGGGTTCTTAAATCCCTTCCTTCATGTTAAAAGGTACATTGATACAGAATCGGGACTGTCCAGATTTTCGGCCCGATGTCCCGTCTTGATTCAGTGTTGGTCGGGACGCATTTTGCCCCAATTTTCACAACGAAGCTTAAAAATTACTTTATTATTTTATATTTTTATTCGTATAGGCATAAATCTACTTTATACGCAGTGCTGAAGTTGGACAATTATTTTATCCTGAACGGTGCAATTATAAATATACCCATAAATTCATAAAAAGACATTTCTACTTAATTTTATAATTGTTAAAAAGGGATTATCAATGTACCTTTTAACATGAAGGATGTCATTTAAGAATCGTCATAAAAATTGTTTAAACACCCGAAACCAATAACAAATAAAATATTTAAGAATGGTCACTAGTGGCGAATTTTTATTTAGAAACAAATATATTATATGGTAATATAAATTGTCACGACAAGAATCAACATTATGATGCCACTAACGGTTCATACTAACCTTAATGTCAAAACATATCAGTACAAGAACCCCTTCTGGGTGAAGAGAAGAGTGACGCAAGAAGTCAGCTCACAAAAGAAGTGATATCCATATTTCGAGTGACTGTCTTTGTGTCACTATGGCGAAATAGTTTCCTTTGTAATAAAATTCTCTTCCCCTTATAGTGAAGCAACGAAAGTCACTCGCAAAATGGATATCACTGCTTTTGTGAGCAGAATTCTTGTGTCACTCTTAGCTTTACACCGAAGGAGTTCTGCTATTGATATCACTTATTTTGTAAGGTTGCATATTTAAAAAAAAGTGCATAGTCTTCATGCAAAAGGTCGATTTTGGATCATGGTAGTTTCCGTATCTTAAAAACGGTAACTCCTATCAAAAAATAAGTATCAATTTGCCTCTACGAGTTCCGCAATCGACCCCCAAAATTCCCTGGTACCAACCAATTGAGGCTAAAGAAAAATGACACACAGAATGACAGACACACTTTTCGATCCTTTGTGAAAATTTTGTGATTGGGCTAAAAAAAGTCATAACTTTTGATTCCCTTCGCAAATTCCGATGTGTTATAAACCATGTGAAACGTATTGAAGCGCAGATTACAATTCCAGAAGTTTCGGCCACCTATATGGTCTGGGGTCAGTGCTATCACCAGAAATGTGAAATTCTGAGTTTTTTCGTACCGCCCTGGGAGGGGGGGGTCCCAGGGAGGTCCTACCAACCCTCTTTTTTCTGTGTCTTAGTATGACAAAGAGTTTTCAAATGCAAGTTCAAGCATCAAAATCGGGTTTTATAGTTCGCTAGATTCGAAATTAGCTGTATATCTGTGAATGCCGCTAACAGACTTATTTCTTAGCGTCACTCGAAGAACTACCATTCTTCGTGATACAGAAAATACTTTCGACATTTTTAAGTCTGTACCTTTGTGACTTTATGCCTGTTGTCTTCAGGCTAGATTTTAATTATGCCGGAACACCGTCCTGCTGAATTCCGGCCCAATTTCTGCACTGACTATATACTTTTCAAGTGATTAATTATGTCATTATTTCTATTAGACATAAAAATATGATTTTAATTTTTAAGTTTCTTTTCCTATTTTTTAACTTCTTTAGTATTAACGCACAATTGTACAGCAATACTATGCAATCTAGTTTCTTATTCTATGTATGTTTTTTCAGTTCGCATGCACAAAAATTTCAATATAAAATGACGTCACCGAGCGCTCGTGGCTCAGTTGGTAGATATTCGGCTTAGCAATAGAAAGGTTTTGGAACGATTCCAGCGGTCGTCCATCCTGACTGTGAATTTTCCAGAGTCATTCGTCAATCACACGAGGCAAATGTGGGTTGGTACCTACACACTAAGTCCTGGCCGGTTACCTTCCAAAATTATTTCCCATACCGTATCCTGGCCTGAGCCTGAGATGTCTAAAAGTCATAATTGAAATTCAAAAAAAGATGGCGCCCATACTTAAAGTTCTCGTAAACCATTTTATTTTAGCATTACTTGCCTGTGCATAGCTGTCACTTGTTTGCAACTTAAAAAAAACTATATTTTTCAGTGTTTTTGTTACAACTTTATAATGCATAAAATACATTTCAGGAAAGTTAAATAATGAATATTGTAGGTTAATGTCAATATTAATTTTACATTTTCTCAAGATTCTTAGATAAAACTCAAACTTCTATGGCATAGATTTTAAATTTTTACCAAGGTGATGGGGTGGAGGAGAATATTTAAAATTTGACGAAAGAAATTTTAGTTAAGGCTCAATGGAAGTGGGTTTTCCCGCCTTTTTCGTTTTACGTCAATTATTCAACATTCATTGCAGGTAAACACAATTTAACTTTCACAGACCAAAGTTCGTTTCGTCCTTCAATAATGAGTACAATCAGTTTTAATTAAATGCTAGTAGTAACTGCAGGATTGTGTGCAGACACTTTTGGGACAGAATAATGTCCCATAAGGGTCTGCACACAATCCTGAAGTTATTACTAAAATGTCCTTAAATCTAATTGAACTCATTATTGATGGACGAAACGAACTTTGGTCTGTGAAAGTAAAATTTTGTTTACTTGCAATGAATTCTGAATAATTGACGTAAAAGGAAAAAGGCGGGAAAACCCACTTCCATTTCACTTAATATTAACATACCCGTAAATTACAACACAAAATTTCTCTTAGATTTCTGCCAATAACTAATCTTTGTTACAGAGAGCAAGATATAGTACAGATAGTGGATTGAAAACAGATAGCATGCCATGAAGGTTGAAGCGCTAGTACACAGACCTCGGGGTAGCTTCGAATGGGAAGGTACTTTTCGGTGACAGGTCTCGTGCAAATATGTCTGACGCGCCAAAAGGAAATAGGCCATAAGTCAGTTGCAGGTGACTATTTTAAGTGCTCATGATTGAAATGGTTTCAGAATATTTCACTTAAACAAAGGAATTTAACATAATGACTTCAGATGATGTATTGAATACTCATCTGTACACCCTGGGAAGCAAACAAGACTAACAAAAACTGAGAAGAAGATGCATGACACGATCTTAAAACGCCTGCAAAGTGCTGTAGGTAACAAGAAGTGGTGTTTCATTACAATATTTGCTATATATTATTATCATATTTATGATGTTCTTCATTTGGACCATCATCGTTCTTATTTTAGACAATTTCGTATTGTTCCGCCCTTTTCACTTCGCTGTCCGAATTTAAAACTAAATACTATTGTTTAAATAATGAATAAACTTCATTCTTTACATTGTACTAAATCAATTTCCTTTACATATACACTCAACTCAGTATTTAGTGCTGAAACCTTAAAATGCGTTTACTGAGCTCAATTGGTAGAACATTGCTTTGCATTCAGAAAGACCTGGGTTCAACACTAGGGACCATCTTCCTGGCTTGGTTTTTCGAGAGTTTTTCTGCCATATCAGGCAATTGCCGGGATAGTATCTTCAACTGAGGTCATGACCCAATCCTCCCCACATCCTTTTACTACCCGTAAACGCCTAAAGACCATAAATATGTCGGGATGGTAATTTACAGAACGCCGTGGCCGATACCATGCTCATCCTCTTCGTACACCGTACCGACCTGATTTAAGGATGCAGAAATTCCATAGATAAAATTCAAATTCTGTTACAATTACAACAGAGGAAATTCTGCAGGAAATTATAAAATACTTTACTAAATGAATGGTTAAATCTTTGAATTAAATTTATGGCCTTTAGACATCTAATGCTCAGGTCGGGATAGGGAAGGAGGAAGGATTCGGGAAGGTGTCGGCCAGGGCCTATGATGAAGGTGCCACCCCGGCATTTGCCTCATATAACTAAGGAAAAACCCTGGAAAGCCTGTCAAAGTGAATGGCTTGACGGAAAGTATAACCAGCAGATACTGACTTTAATGTTAACATGCAAAGTTGAGCACAATTAACATCGGTGAGATTCTCAATTTTCTTGTAATTATTCTTTGACTGTCTATTGATGCTGGAAATATAAGCATGGTCTTAAGGTAATTGAACAAATGTATCAAAGGGATATGCTTTCCCGAAGGTTTTTCAACAGATTCTAGCTTTTTTTTTTTTAGTTGTATGTAGACTTACATGAAATCTATTAGACATGAAAATTTAATAAAGATGAAAATCTAGACACTCGGTAAAATTTTGATGTCATGATTGTTAAGCGCTCTCTTGAAACAATTAAGTAGATAATTTCCTTAAATTAATGATGTTCTCACTTTCCGTCGACAATGATCTTTCCCTTTCTGTTGAACTAAAATTGCTGATTCGAGAACTTCGTTGTCACTTCGGATCTTCGATTTACTGTTTATTTGAATTTCCATTTTGAATCTGTTTATGGTTTCCAAGCATCTTTAGCTCAGGCCGTTGCTGTTTATTCTTCTTTCAAACGATCATCTTCTTAGCTACGGTTGACAAACTTATTGTAATAACTTAAATTTTAATTTAATTTTTAAAGTTTTAGGTAACTTTGGCTCAGGTCTCACTGTAAGAGTCCAACAGATACCAACACAGTACGAACTGTCGGAGTAGTAAATGGAAAACTATCAGTTTGGCACGGCTACGAAGCCTTGCTTTTCTACTAAACTTAAGATCGTCGCCATGTTGAGTCAATTTTTATGCTTTGTGTTTCTTCGCATGTTAATTCATAATTATAAGACAATTTGTATTGCTTCTAGTTTACAAGATGGAATATTTCATTCCTGTTTCGCTTCAATATTCATTGCCGTTAGGACTCCTGATACAGCCGATCCGACAAAACAATGTAGTATTTCCAACAAGCCTAATCTAATGGATTTTGGGATTTGCTATATTACAATGAATCGAGGAGCAATAATTTCTATTATACTACTTTTAATTGCTACAATTCTGTTCCCAGCTCTTTCTTCCCTTTATATTGAACTTAACTGAATTTATTCATGATCTTGAGACAACTTTCGCTCAGGTCGGATAGAATGTGGAGCGTAAGTTGGAAGGGAGTGGAACAAGGCCTCCAGAAATTTCCTCGGTGTGATCTTACCTTTATATAACCAGTGGTCTGTCAATTAATGTTCTAAGTTTACCAGCTCTTGCCTGCATTCATTTTAACACATTAACAGTCCGCCCCAGTATGACTTTTACTATAAGCCATATTGGGAACTAGATACTTCGAACATTGCATTGACACAAAGGATTGCTCAATACTGGTAGTTTTCATAAATTTGATCATCTTCTTCTGCATTATATTTAAATTGTTTTCGAGTCACTAATTCCCTTCCTCAGGTACTTCCTCTAAATTTTGCATGTACTCTTTACTTGCTTATTCGCCCTTCGTCTTTAGATAATAATATTATCGCTAACAAATTGAGCATTGTTATTCCAGCGGTCTGGCGGAATCACTGCAATAAGCCTCAAATTGGAATTTGGAAGCCCGGTTTGCCATGGTGCCAGCAATTTTGATTGTTTTAATAAAGACTTTTCTACATTCTCAAAAGGTAAATATCGGGTGGTACCCCAAATGGCGGCTTGTCCACTTCATTCGTAGTCAATATCATCTTAAAAGTGATGTAGTGACGTACCGAGCCGCCGTAGCTAAGTGGTAGAGCGTTCGCATAGCATTCGGGAGGTCACGGTCGGTTCGATCCAAGAGGCCGACCATACTGACTGAGGTTTTTCCTGTCATAACAGGCAAATGCCGGGATGGCACCTTCAACATAGGTTCTGGCCGACACCTTCCCCAATCATTTCCCCTCCCCTATCCTGACCTGAGCCTTAGATGCCTAGAGGCCATACATTTCAATTCAATTGATGTTGTGACGTCATTCCCCAGATGAGACAAGCTTAGGATGCAACTACGGTTTTTAAAAACTGGAAGGATGTATAGTTCATTTGTTTAAATATGCATTTTTGTATAGAGCTAAATTATTAAACTGAAAAATAGCCTCTAACGTTGAAGTAGAACTTGGATTAGGTCCCTTTGCAAACTTGTGACTTTCTAAGAATTTAACCTACAGTTTATGTTAAATTGGCATCTCAACACTATTCCTTCAACCTACCTGATAAAGACATAAATAATGCAAATTAAACACTTCCTCAAGGCAGCACAATTAGAAAAACGCTTCATAAACACAAAAATCACACTACTATAAATTACGTGAGGCCCCTCCATTTTCTTTAAAAATAATGAGGAAACACAAATAAAAATGACAAGGAATTTAATGTGAGGTGTTATTGGGGTGTAATGGGCTTGGATAAAAGTGTAAAAAAATGTACAGAAAGTGAGATAAATGTGCTCCCTTAATAGTGGTGAAAAAGTGCTCGGAAACGCTAAAAGAATGTTCTTAGAATTATAGTGTTTCTATTATGTTCAAATAATGCTCCTATTTATGTAGTACTTGTAATGGAACACATTCCGTTACTTTCACAGCTCTTTATTACACAATTGGTATACTTTTAAAACACATTCCTGCCTTTGAAAGTGCTCTAAAAGAGTAAGAAAGTGTGTTTCTTTTACAGTGTAGCTTGCGGTCGGACTTCAATTTCTGTCAAGGTAAAGTTTATCTCCTTTCCATTCATAAGAAAATTATTATTTTTTCTTACTATACTTATGAATAATTCATTTACTCTCACTACGTCTGTTGGCATCTTCAAGTTTTTATACCGTAGTTTCCATTTTCAAAACATCAAAAATTTCATTATGAAAGAGTAAAAAATATGATTGGAAATTCATATTAAGCGATTACGTTCCTACTGAAAGGGTCTGCCATAGATCATATCTCTTTTCGAATTGAAATATCTCATTTTTTCTTCTATAAAAATCCGTTTTGAGGAGTAGTTTCTCTTTCTGCTTTTGAAAGATGAAATATTAAGCCCAACTCGAGCGGAATTCTGCTATCCCGAATTTAGTGTATAATTGTGTACTGGTATTCTCAGACCCTGCTGACATAAAGGTGGCAATATAAAGTGAAGTCAGACGTTAGTGCAATAGAGGCACGAGGATTAGCGGACAATGTAAATGAATACTGAAGTCATGCAGTCTTTAGATAATAATAATATCGCTAACAAATTGAGCATTGTTATTCCAGCATGTTACTTCATGAGCATCAATCAGTATAATAATCTTCATCCCTATGTGCATGTGTTATGTGTCCGTTTGAGTCGCTGATTCAAAGGATGTATGTACCAGTGTCTGTACCAATGTAAGAATTGTTGAAAAGGATGTATTCGTTAAATGTTGCAAAAACTAATATGTGCTAGTTAAGTTTAATTAAGAAATTGAGAAGGAATTTCGTGGTGGAATGACGGGAAACATATGATGAGTGAATAAGTAAGTCGTAAGGAAGAATAAACGCGATGATTTCAATTCATGAGAATTGCAAGAATTAAGCGACAGTTGTAGTCAGAGTAAGCATCAATTTGATAATTAACGAATGGTGACTCAGGGCTGAGAAAGCGGAACAGAAAATGTTCAAAAAGATCAACTTTGATAGAAAGGGGAGCAGTCTGGTAGACAGCAGAGAGAAAAGAGAAAAGACGGTATGTAAAACTTCCCATGTGCTTCTTTGTTTAATTATTTCAACGTAAGAATATTTTGTTTTGTTAAACGGCTCATTTTGCCAAACATGATTAGCTAGGCATATTCGAGTCTAAATTTAACATGTGATTTCGTTCCAAATGAAGATTTTACTATCAACCTTTGAAGTTAATATTTATTTAAAGTCTGTAACATGTAAACTTAACATACGCGTAATCTCTTTACAAATTTCTCTGAGTGGTTTATTAGTCGAAATTTAACCAAAACTCCTTGATATCACACTAAAATTACACTCGTCGACAAAGGATCACAAACTTTTTTTTAATGAGTACGAAATATATATTTTTTGTGTGGGGGCGCTAAATTAAAAACAGGCCACTCTTTGTCGCCCTCATTTACCATTTTGTAATAACTGATGTCGATATTTGTAACTACACAGCGAGTCAAAATCACAAATAGTCTTGTAGTTCACAAAGCGTCAAGAAAATGAAGCATCGTATTACACAAATATCGAATGATGGGAATGGGCTGGATTTTGGATTAGATGAACAACTTGGTGTCCATCTTAAAATCCGTCATACGGAATAGAGGTAATTTCTTTCAAATGAAAAGTGGACCGTCTAATATATCAAACAACTCAAGAATGTTCTCAGAAAGTCATTCCAGGTGTCAGATTTGATTTACCTCATACGGTATCGGAGTTTTCTTTACTGTAAATTTCTCACTTGATACATGAATAGATCACCAGTACAGGCTTCTCTTAAACTGATAAGGAACTGAAGCATCGTGGTACACAAAATGTGGAATGATAAGGAGGGACTACATTTTGGTGTATGTCTCTGCAGTTATGTTGACAATCATGTTATATTGAAAAAGCAATGTAAAAATTATTCCATATGTTGGCAGTTTGCTACGTAATATAGCTTTAACAACGGACTGCAATAAGGAATTAATATTACGAGGGGGGACCAAAACGAAACCGGAATCATTCTCTGGTGGGCGAATCCATTGTAGTATTTCGTCTATAGGCTTTCGCCACTAGATGCCTCTTGCTGGGACTCTTCTGCATCATTCTACAGACTAGCGTTGTCGAGCAAATTCGTAGTGCCAGTAGATTGTTGTTTTTGTTAAGCGTCTCTCGCTTGCTTGTTGGGCGCTTTTTTGCTCTGAGTGAAAAGTTGAAACAAGGCATGAGGCTATGAAATTCTGTTTTCTGTTTGAGGAAACAGCTGTAATGCTCGAAACCGCTTGCAACGAATCTCTGAAAGAAAAATTGCGAGTGGATTTCCCGCTTCTAGGTCACTTGTAGACAAACCTGGCTCAGGGCAACGAACCTCGACCTCCCGAGCGGAAGAAAACATCGCCGGAATTCATGGACTGATTATGGAAGACCGTAACAGAACCACTGATGAACTTCGTCCACCCTGGACTTTTTGCCAAAGTACTTTGAGCAAGGAATTACAAATGAAAAGAGTTGTAGCAAAATACATGTCTCACTTGAACACAAAACCTTGATTGCGAAACAAGTTTTAATCAAAAATAACATGGTCCAGCTTTTTCACCCGCCAATACTCAATCGATCTTGCTCCGAGTGACTTTGTTTTATTCCCACGAATGAAAAAAATCCTCAAAAGAAAACTTTTGTAGATGTGGAACAGGTAAAGAAAAAACGAGGCATCCATTATAAGGTAACACTTGTGAAGAGTTTCACGACTGCTTCGAAAATTGAAATCATGTTCAGTAGGCGTCTTTGGTATCTATGTACGGAAATTAATTACTTACTCTATGGCTTACGGAATTCGGTCGCCATCGGGTTCTCTGCTGGACAAGACCAAGCCAGTTTTCCTTACAAATACCAACTTGTCAAAGATCCCTTCTAATATTGTCCTCCAAACGTCGTCTCGGTCTTCCCAAGGGTCTCTTTTCATCCGGCTTTCCAACCAAGAAGGAATATAGTCTTCGTTTTTCTCCCAATCTTAGTCGTCCTGATTTCATTATTCTTCCAACATTGGGTGAGTAGTACAGTCCGTGAAGTTCTTTATTATGCAGTGTTCTCCATTCACTAGTTACCTCGTCCCGTTTCGGCCCGAATATCTTTCTTAAGAACCTTTATACCGAAATATTAAATAATATTGCTATAACAAACAATCTCAAAATACCGAGAAACAATCCTATTGAGTGATATGGAAGTACTCATGGACGTATGTACTTAGAGGTGGGTCTCGATACCCTACACCGAAATTCCTTTTAATGTGCAAAAAATATTGTAATTTTAGGCGTAATTATCTATATTTAGGGTACTTTTCAGACCGACTTTGGAGTTGGACCCAGTACAGTACAGAACATTTGAATCGTAAGTTTGAAGAAGGAAACAAATCCAAAAAGCTGTTTTGTGGGAAATTAACAAAAACTGTATAATATATTTATTATTTATTGAAAGGGAACAATATTGTTACTGAATACTCAAAACGATCTTCGGATACTTGCGTACTGCTCAGAAAGTTTACAAGTATTGTATTTTTTCCTGTAGAATTAAAAAAAGTTGGTGGATTTGTTTCCTTCTTCAAATTTATGGAAAAACATCTGCACATTTTAAGTGTTGAGATTAAGAATGGAAAAATCGACCAGAAACTGAAGAAAACGCAATAGAAACCTTCAAATGAATGTTATTTCCAAGAAATGTATGCACAATGAACTCGAAAGTTAAAAGTAAGTAATAAAAATTCATTATTTCCCAGATCCCCATTTACAGAAATTTCGCTCTATAAATGTGCAAAACTGCTTCTATTCCGTAACAATGATAGAAATAGTTGCTATATGTAAATATCTGTTAACAATAGCAGTTAAAAATATCAGTGTATGAACACGTATCTAAATGCGAGTTACTTATTCCGTCAGTGAAAAAGAATTTTAAAACAATATTTTAGACTAACCTATTTAATGTATCCTATTACGTGTGCAGTAGAGATATGGACGAAGGTAGTTTAGTTCCTACCGTAATTGTTATAAAACTATCATATGTAATTATCGGAGCTTGGATTTACTGGTGAAGAAGAAACAGTATATCAAAACACAATTAAATCAGGAAAGTATAAAGCAGTGGGTACGGTGTGTAGGGGAAGCGTAATTATTTCATGCTGAATTAGTATAATAACTTGCGAATAGCTACAGGAAGAGCTGAGCCACTCTCGCGCATGCGCATTACTCCTTCACCGTAAATGAAACTGACAAGGAGATAGTTTCCAACTACCAATTTAGTGGATTGGTAGCATATCGGAAAGCTAATACGGAGAACCCAAGATCAAATCATGGTGTGATTTTCTTTGTCTTTTTTAAAGAAAACAAAACTTTTCTCTTTTTATATATATATATATATATATATATATATATATATATATATATATATAAACGAATTAGGAAATTTAATAAAATTAGTGACTGAATCGTGTTTCTACGACATTCGGAAAAAGGACGTCTTGTTTTGAGACGCTAGTGGTCTTGTTCCCATGTTCAAACTGACTGATATTTCCAAGGCCAAATAAATAATTCTATAATTGGCTATCGTTCTTCTCTTCAACCATATGATAAGTGGGTATAAATTGAGGTGCGTTTTTTAGTAAAAAAAAACTTAATTTCGATCTTTCAGCGTTTGTTCCCTTCTTCAAATTGCTGCTTCATTTTTTCTAAACTCTGTCTGTGATTTTATGGACTGTTTCATGTGCGTACTGTTTTCACTGCTTCAAAGGAAGAAAAAAGTCAAATGGCAAAACCAGAGCTTTAATTCAAAAAAACAAAGTATAAAGGAGTTTCTCTTAAAAATAAAAATAAAAACTTTAGGTGAAGGAGTACCGAATCCGGGACCACTGAATCACAAGCCCAATGCCTTACCCATCGTTTTTACCATTTTATTAAATCTGAATTAGACTACAGAATAAGAATAAACGGAAAAGATTACAAAATACATTAAATCCAAATAAAGTTATAAAACAAAATAAACAATAACAATTCAAAATAACCTTTTTAAAATTTAAATAAAATATAAACTTTTTTAAAAATAAAAATTTGGGATGAACTGGTATCGAACCCGAGACCACTGCACTATAACACCAACGCCTTATTCATTACTCCACGTAGCCAACTATCACCCAGTGCTTTCTGAGAGCTCTTTATACCAATTCCGTACACGGGTAACAGACGCTACTAATTACGTAGTGTTCACACGTCATGGTTGTCCTCTCTGCAGACAATTCTCTGCCATTTTGTTCCGTTCTGCCAGCAGTTCTCTTTGTTTAGGAAACAGGACACAATGTGTTTTACCATTAACAAGCTTCGGAAAAAAAATAGCAGTTAAGCCAGTAACTGCGATTTTTCATCGGTTGTAGCAGTCATACCAATTTATCCAATAGCAGTGAAAAAATAGCTCCTACGCTATTTTTGCCCACCTCTATTTCGCACCTATTTTTCAAAGCTTTACTATTTTTTTTTGCTTTCTTTCTGTATTGTATAGATGCGCCATCCCTTCGAGATATCAAATCCGGCATAAAGTAGATTTTCACATTTTTGGCGTTTATTGCCTTCTTCAAACTGCCGATTCATTTGTTGCATAACTTTTAAACCGATCTTATGGCCTATAGAAATAGATGTAGCAGGTTCTGGTGGTTGCAGATAAGTGGTAGAGGGTTGGGGTATATCCTCCTGAACTATGGAGGTCGTATATGTAACAATGGAGAAGATATGTATTAATTAATGATTTTCTATTTTTTTTTAAATCAAGATTTTTAATTTGTCCACGACCATTTTGTTCTTTCTTGACCGGCTCGCAAGCGATGATAGGACCCGATGTCCGCCCGTCACCGACAATAGGACCCAGTATAAAGCCCTGAACGCGGAAAACTATAGAACGTGTGGTGGAAGAATACATTTTTTTAATCAGTTAATTTTTTCAGTGTATCACGCAATATTATTTATTAAGAAATAATGTGGTAGTCATCATTTAAGGTGCTATGGCATACATAGTTCAGTTATCATTGCTTGAACAACGGAGAGACACCGTGGAATCGTTCATTGGAAATTCTGCTGGAGATGCGTTCTTCTTGATTGTCTGTTTCATACTGTTAGTCTGTGTGAAGTCCATTTGAGCCAGTGAATTGATTTTTTTTCTAAGCCAATAGAAATAGTGAGATTATAACAGTTCTTGCAAGCTGAAGAAGTTTTTGTTGCTTTTATGACATTGACGGTTTTCCGTTATTTTGGGAAAGCTGTTTTAATGTATAAAGTCATTTACTAATGAAAAAATAATTGCTTTTTAAAGATGGGCTTCGTTTGAGTAAAGTGCAATAAACTATATTGACAATAGAAGAAGAACTGCATGATTTTTCTTTTGAAACAATATATCTTAAAAACGTTTGTATTCGAAAACAGTTGATTTGAGGACTTCTATCTGAATAGTGTAATGAACCAGATGGTTATTGTGATGAAGCCGTAATTGTTTTATTGGAAGTAAATCATTATGAGAAGACATCATTGTTGCCGGTGTTCTCTAGTCACTTAAGATAAATTAGAATTTTGCTTTTAATTTTATAATGGAACCTCAAATATATAGTTTCCTGGGGCGCCTTAGGGACTCAGAGAAGAGAGGGTTTTATTACTAACTTGACCATGTTACGGTATTCTGAAATGTTGATTGTTAAACCTTAAATGCATCTTTTTCTTTAAAAGTATTTGCTGTTACTTCTGCGGCAGATAATTCTAAAGAATGATAAATTCGAAATATATGGTAGACCCTGATCAGAAAACTGAAATAAGTGGCGGTGAACGTGAATAGAAACAATCATTATATGATCTATCCATTGCATTGATAAGGTTATATTTATAAAGCCGGAACAATTTTGGAGGGAACACTTAAAAGGAAATAAAAGAATAGGCTGCTAAACATTTATGACGCGCTCATTCAGAGTAATAATATTTCGAATTGAGGGTTAGGGAATTTTCTTATTAACTTTTAATAACGGGACAATATTTTTTTCCTTTTTGGAGAAAACAATATACAAAATTCTTTTTTTTTCATGAAAAAAACAATAAGAAAGATCGTGAATAATTTGAAATAATAGAGAATTAAATGTAATGGTTTATATTTCGGAAGAATCTTCTGGAATGTTTTAAAAAGTTAATATATAAGTTAACTATGGTTGGAAGACATTATTGGATTTGAACCTTCGTTTAGAAAGTGAGTGAACGACTTACTGTTTTTGTGATTTTGTAATGACATTTGATATAGTCTACACTGGAACCTCAAGTTTGATCTTCTATCTTAGACAGAGGAGAAATAATTACTCAGATAAGTTTACATTTTAATAGCCACTATTATTTTCAAGCTTTTTTGATACCTCTTAATTTAATGAACAGATAAAATCCACAATCATCCACGCCGTTGGCGGGATTTTACCTAGCACATTTAACTCAATGGACTCACAGTGATAGTGCCAGTCAAGTAAATGTTTCACGAAGAGTGAAGTATAAATGAGCTGCCGAGGTTCGAGGACAAGACCTACAGTATTTTAGTAAAGTAGTCTGGTAAGCACTACATTCAATGCATCCCACTTTGGAGTTTGAACCCGTGACCGAAGGTATAAAAAGTAAGTGATTTAACCTTTCAGCTAGTTCAACGTTATGATTCGTAGTAATTTATTGCATACACTTTCAACACTTTAATGTTCAAATAGTTTAATTATTGGAGTCATAGAAACCGAGTGGAAAGCTTATTCATAATGGAAGTTCATATTAATTACGCGTTCTCCAAAACTTGATTTAATACTTGTATGTTAGATCTAAAAGGAAATTCAGCTTGATCTTTCTTAATTAAATTCAAATTTTCCTTCAATATGATTATTTTTTTTTCTTTAGCGATAAAGCTCTACGGTGAGTTCTAGTAATATAATGTGAGTTGTATTCACATAGAGGCTAGCTTTCTCAATATTTTTTTTAAATTATAAAAATTGATTATTATTATAATTTACTTAAAAAAATCCGATGTTTCAGATCTGTACATATATTTTGATATGCACCAAAGGTACATTTAATGTATAAAATAAGTTTGGCATCAAGTGTATTAAGGAAGCAATGTCAAACATAAAGATAAGTAAAAATCATAAGAGCGAAACATAGGAGACTGCTATTCTTCAATTTTCAAGCAAAACGAATTGTGAGATCCTAATAATACGTAAAGTATACACATGAGATGTAAATACATAATAATTCTAAATGAGGAAGTGGAAATTATCACGATGTTAAACGACTGGTAGGATTATTCTAACATAAACACTGTTTATCTAATCCGTCACTCTGTGATCTCAAGCCTCAAATAATCACACCAAATAGGATAATTATTCTAATCTCATTCTTTCTTAGTTGTAATGGTCCTATGTAAATGCTTATACAAAGTAATTCTACTTCAAATTGTTAATTATACTATCTGACAATATCTGGTTTAAATGAGTCGCTTTTCTCTCAGTTTAAATAGAGGATATTCAAACAATTGCATACTAGCAAGTGAATTATTATTATTATTAACCTTGAAAAGAGTTCATAAATTTCTAAAAATAAAATCTATATATTTCGTAAACTGAACTCAAAACTATATCATTTCATACATCATGGTAGTTCAGCACGTTGAATGTTTAAAACACTTGTTATAATCTTATATTAAGTAGTAGCGTAACATTAATAATAATAATAATATGAGTAAAGTTCCACAAATGGTCAATTAAAAGCATATTCATGGGCAAAACCTGTAAATATCAGAGCTGTTATCCTTTTTACCTCCTGATTTAATACTATCAATCTGGTTCACACATGTTCTGTACCAAACATAGTAAAAAGCTTTAGAATAGTAATTATCAAATTCAATGTCAAATATATAAGAAAAATGCAGTACATTAAATGTTTTACTTCTTATTGGAGAAACGCTGGTTCAAAATTAAATCACCTAAAGGATATAATCAATGCTTGAAGCAGAATCTTTAGTCTGTTCCAACTAATACTCATTTGAAAAATATGTGATAGTGACTTAAATACTTCTAAGGTATAAGGAAACAGGCTGTTGAGACAATTTCTAAATCATTCAAAGATGCTGACGATAATAATCGTCTCGGTGTCCTGATTTTGAATTAGTTGAAGCTGAAAAATAAAATTAGGTTTCAATGGAAGTACATCAAAAGTGAATGGGTTTGTTGATTTTTTAGATATTTCACTAAAACAGGCCAACCACCAACTTAGAAAACAAACTTTCGTATGGATTTTCCTTCCAGTATTGTAAAATATGGTTCAACCTCTTATCAAATATAAGAGTACAAATTCAATCCCCAGCGGAAATATATTGGGCAAAAGTTTATATCAAATCATAAAAGAAGTAAAAAATGTGGGAATATGCGTCTTTGGTTTTGTTTCAGGTATTAGTCAAACAGAAAGGCTTGATCATGTTTGGGAATGAAATATACCTCCCATCCGAGCTACATAGACTGCCGATCTTAGGTATCGTAATTTCATTATTCTTACAATATTGGGTGAGTCCTACTATGAGGGCAATTATTCAATGTATAGTCTCCTCCATTCTCTGGTAATCTTATTATATTTCCGACCGTATATCTTTTCTAGACCTTATTTGGCAAACATTCATAATTAGTTACCATTTCTTAAACTCGTACTAAAACTTTCGCAGTCGTAAAGTATTATTGGAAAAATATCTGTTCTGTATATTTTCAATTTCAACTTCATTAATATTAATCGCAAGTTTAGGAGTTGTAAACTATTTTAATTTGGAGATGTAGTTCAGGATGTATCCTGTTTTCCGGACTAGCTGTTCACTTATGGTCATTTTTTTTAATTACAGTATCTGCTTACACTATTTCCAAGTTCAACTTAAAAAGTAAGTATGATTGCAGACGAAATAATGATTTAGTATTTACCATGAATAAAATAAAATCTTATAGCATATGTTTAGTACTACCGTAAACAATTTCACTCTAATATTTTCGTGAAAGACTGCAAAATGCGAAGCGTATTACATGAGCTATTCTATATGAATTTAAGTAATATCAATAAGTAGTATTCGGAACTGTTATTTTTTGATAGGAGTTTAGTCAAACCAGTATCTATAACAGTCATTTGTAACAGTTATATAGGTCAGCCACAGGTGCTCATTTTCGAAGCTTGCCGTTTTTCAGTAGAATTTAGATTTTAAAAAATCCAAGTGACAAATCTTAAAAAGTATTCTACAAAATATGTTTACAACACATTGAAAATACTCATTTTTACCTATTTCTCAGTTATCCACATTTTACAATATTCAGTTAAAGAATATTCTGATAAAAATTGATTTAACTTAGGATAGCCATTGGATATTCCGAGAATATACCAATCCCGATTTTTCAATTTCACGAAACTATAAGTATTATAACTGCTTTCATCTGTTTTAAAGAAAGTATGGAATATATATTGTTTAATATAATATTCAAAGACCATTTTCAACGAAGAAATATTAAGCAACTTTAAATATCATATTACTTTATCAGTTGCAAATAATGCATGCGTTTTCTGCTAACATCCGTTAAATTTTCGACATTCGGCATTTCTTAAACAATTTCTTAAGCAAATGGTTAGTGAAACGTACTTGACTTGGAACACTATTACTTGTGAATATCTGGATATTTTTAAAAAAAGAATTATTATTATTATTTAAGATGCATGTTTTATATTTCTGTTGTTTTTATTGTCGTTTCATGTTAATCATTTAGCAGCCTAAATCTAATCTAGGCTGCGGCATACGTATTTTTAATTAATTTCTAAACCAAAACTAAATGTTTATCTTAGATTTATGACACATAGCCGCTAAAACAGTGTTCCAGGTTCAAATCCCTTCTTTGATTTCTATAGAAAATAATCTATATGCCATCTAAAAACAACTTGTTGCCCCTGCCCTGAGCAGCACAGCTGCGATACAACTCGTTCCCCCTCCCCTGAGAAGCATAACTGCGATACAACAAAAACCTCCGAGTCGACTCATTGTCCATTCAAACGAACACCTGCACAGTAAAATTCCACCGAGCATTCGGGAGAAATGCAATACTGGATCCAAGCCTCGAGCACGTTTGTAAACAGTGGCAAGTAATATTTTGAATATCATCGTGAGTCAAAGTTGTCTGAAAGACATAAATAAATTTGAATCGAGTGTGCCTATACAGAAAGATTCCTGCTATAAAAATAATAGAAACCATACAATACTTTCAATTATGTTGAAAGTACAGTTGATTACGCTTAAGCTAGATTAAACACATAACAAATGATGTGTGAGTCAAACTAGCCTAAATTCCATAAATAAATTTAAATTTGGTGTGCTTATACAGAAAGATGGCTGGTTTTAAAACGATAAGAGCCACTATAATACTTTCAAATATGTAAGCAGCACATCTTCTACACTTGTTTATGCTAAAGCTAGATTAAACAAATAACTAATGAACTGGATTCAGTAAAAAATATTTTTATGTCTGGGAACACTGTTTTTAGCTTCACTAAAGAGTATCAATATTCTCAGAAAAGAGTATCAGTAACATGTATAAATATTCTCCTTTGAGGAAACGCCATAAACGACGCATGGGAAATGTGGAGGTGGCTTTCCACATTTTCTTAGTCTATGGTACAAACTGAAGTTGGGTGGATCTTTCACAAAATGTTAAAGACACACTAATATATAAGGCTGCGTGTATCTCAAAGCGCCAGGAATAAATACAATGCAATAAAATCTTTAGAGTCGTGCAATTCATAGTCCATAATCTTTTTAGAATAATGTCTCATGTAAAGAATAAGTGTATATTAAATATATTT
This sequence comes from Lepisma saccharinum, assembly GCA_022664845.1. NCBI lineage: Eukaryota > Metazoa > Arthropoda > Insecta > Zygentoma > Lepismatidae > Lepisma > Lepisma saccharinum. Next base: position 39,582 of record JAGDQP010005113.1, on the reverse strand, counting down.
TTTATGAAACTTATCTAAAACTCTATATTCCAGCAAACTATATTCCTCACTTCAAATAAGGGTTCTCTTGTAAGCTTTCTTATGGACAATCATCATGTGTTCTTCATTCCGAGACTAATAAACATTATAAAAAATCGTCATTCCAACGGCCTAAGCCAAAGGCATAAATAAATTTTTATTGACATACAACCGATCTCGACTTGAGGTATAATATGCCTCAAGGCCAAAAATAAATAAAATTTCTGTAGCGATTCAACTTTTTATTGACCTCTCAGCCTGAGCCTAAAATGGCAGAAGGACATAAATAAATAATATTTCGCTATCAAATTGTGATTCAAGTTTGATTTCTAGTCAAGAAAATAATAAAGACCACAATGAATATAAATTTAAAATCCAAGGAACAAACTCAAATAATTTCACAACTGGTCGTTCTAGCTGGCAATCTCCAATGAGACGATCAGCGGCCATAACTAAAAAATATGTGTACCTCCACAACTCCTCTTCACATAAAAATATATTTAATTTCAGCAGGGCAAACAATACAAGTACACATGTTAAACTGTATGTCATATCCTTACGACATTATCGTATAGTAATAAAACATACTGGCAAATCATCAAGTTCACCTTGCTCTGAGACCTTCAGTTCAAGAAATGCCTTTCTTCAGATCATTCATCTTAATGGATTTTAATAATTTATTAAGCATCAGTAACTAGGCTATCCTGAGTTCGATTCCTGATAGTGACATCAATTTTTTACAAAGAGTTTTAGTCTACAACAGTACACAATCTGTATTATCATGGATCACAGATTCCATTAAAATCCCCTTCAATATCCTCTCCCCCTCTACCCTATGTAAGCCTCACTTCGCCCCTAAGTAAATTCAATCAGAAATATTTAAATGGTTAAAAACAATGTTTACTAAAGTTATTTTTTCTGACTATTACAATTAAGCTTTCACGATCAAATTGATTTAGAAAGTGTCCTTTGTAATTGTTTGGCAGTTTTATAAGGTAAATATGATCCAGCATAAGACTGTAACTGAAAAATAGATGATTGTCTTGCCTCCACTTCCCCCATTCATATAAAAATTATAATGGATTCTTATCAACCGCAATAAAACACAGGTGCACACGCTTAAGTGTATATCTTATACTTAAAACCTCGTTTTCAAACAACAAAAGGCAATGCTAAACCACAATCAATTCACCTAACTTTCAGAGGTTCAGCTCCGAAATCTACCTTTGGGTGAAACATTCATCATTATCATTATTTAACAAGTGATTTGTCATATTGATTTGTCATGGTAAAGTATTCACCTCATATTAAAAAAATAAAATGATCAATTCTGGTCAGTGATCAGCCACAATTCAGCAACTATGCAGAAAGTATATTTTTTAATTCTCCCCTCTAGTTGTCCTTAGTATCTCAAACTACACCGTTCTGACTTCCATTCCTGACGTCAACAAGAAAATTTGATCAAAACGTTGACTCTTTAGCAATACGCATGTTATATTATCACATCTTATCAATTAATTATAAAATTCATTAAAACCCATAAAAAATGCTCTCTAGTATTTTATTATACCATCAGTTCTATAGAGGAAAATCAAAATGTTATCAGGCTCCGTGGGTCCATTGAGTTAAATGTGCTAGGTTCAAATCCCGCCAACGGCGTGGATGATTGTGGATTTTATTTGCTTATTTAATTAACAGATATCAAATAAGCTTGAAAATTATAATGCATATTAAAGTGTGAAATTATTTGAGTATTTATTTCTCCTCTGTTCAATATGAAAGATCAAACTTGAGGTTCCAGTGTAGACTATAACAAATGTCATTACAAAATCACAAAAACAGTGAGTCGTTCACTCATTTATTTCTCTATTGTTTCAAATTATTTTCGATCTTTCTTAATGTTTTCTCAGGAAAGAAAAAAGAGCATTTTGTATATTTTCTCCTAAAATGATAAAATGTTGTCCCGTTATTAAAATGTAATACAAATATTCCCTAACCCTCAATTCGAAATATTATTACTCTGAATGAGCTTTCCATAAATGTCTAGCAGCCTATTCTTTTATTTTTCAAGTGTTCCGCCAAATAAATTCCGCCATTATAAATCGGACCTTGTCGATGCAATGGATCGATAATATAATAATTGCTTCTAATCGCTTTCACCGCTACTTATCTCAGTTTTCTGATCAGGGTCTACCATATATTTCTAATTTATCATTCTTTAGAATTATCTGTAGCAGAAGTAACAGCAAATACTTTTAAAGAAAAATATGTATTTAAGGTTTAACAATCAACATTTCAGAATACCGTAACATGGTCAAGTTTGTAATAAAACCATCTCTTCTCTGAGTCCCTAAGGCGCCTCTGGCAACTACATATTTGAGGTTCCGTTATAAAATTAAAAGCAAAAGTCTAAGGTATCTTAAGTGATGGCAGAGCACCGGCAACAATGATGTCTTCTCATAATTGATTTACTTCCAATAAAACAATTACGGCTTCATCACAATAACCGTAATAATTAAGAAGGAAAACACTACAATAATTATATTATAGCAATAAATAACTAGAGGAAAATGGAAGTACAGTTCTCAGTTTATCTGCTTAGATTTTGATAGGTTAAGTTAGTTACTAATCGAAGCCTTTTTTGAAATGCTGATGTGTTTTGTGTGCAGAAGTCATGGAAGAAATAATAAGCCGTGTGTCTAAAACAGTATCAGTTTCGCAAAATTATTTTCGAGCTTATACTAAAAAGGAAAAATATCTTGCGAGTTCCAATTTTACGGACCTTTATTCTAGACCACAAAACTAAAGACGCACCAATAGAAAATAGCGGCGAGCAAAGAGCCAGTTATGTACTGTACCTATCAATAAACAAAATTGTTTTCTTCAGTATCGGAAGATAAAATCAGTCATCGCATTAAAAAGAAGCGATTATACCATTCTATTACCATCGAGAAGATGCGGAAGGCAATTCATTTACAAGTAGCATTTTACACCGATTTACCTACTACATTTATAATTTGAACGTTTAGTTTACAAAGATGTATTATTATACAGTTGAACTTCCACCACGCCACCAGTGTATCCATATTCTGTAAGGTTGCTTTACTTATTAGATTTTGACAGGAACCTCTGTCAGTCAAACCTATAACTCAAGTTAAAACGCGAATAAGTTCAGCTCAAACCCAGTCCTCGTCGTCGAAACGGGAACATTTAGAACTTTGAATCGGCAAATGGGTTCGACCCCTACGCCAGTCTATTCTGACACATTTAACCAGGGTTTTTCTCAGTTTCACCAGGCGCTACACTGGGCGCTACGCTGTTAAAATATTTTATTCAAAATTGAGCAAAAAATCTCAAACTGGCTCCTACTAAATTTTTGTTCAATTTTGAACAAGTGATAGTGCTAAAAATGAGAACACTTTCCTCATAAAATGAAGAAATATTTCATACTTGAGAAAAGTTTTCTCATTTCTTAGCACTATCGCTTGCTCAAAATTGAATAAAATTTATCGGTGCCAGTTTCAGAATTTTTGTCTAATTTTTTAAATAGTGTTCATTCCCCATGCTCTCCCTTACCTTATCCCAATTTGAGCCGAAGCTTAACTTGAACGTCCATCTAAAATTCTACTCGATCTATTAATTTTAGTGTTTTTGTGGAGAGGCTCCTAATAATGTTAAGATATCCATGATTCAAATTGTGATAAAATTAAGTATGACCTACTCAAACTTAATACAGCAGCTGTGCACAATTTTTGAATATTCACTTCCAGTTCCACCATTTAAAAGTATATTTTATTATTACAACTTCTACAACCTTCCAAAAGCTGGACAACTTGAAAATATTGAGTTATCAGAAAACGATAAAATAAATATTCCCCTTCCATTTATTACAAGAGCAAAAATCTCGTACAGTCGTCTCAAAAGCTAAACCAACTTTTCCCTCGAAGGCTTCTAAGTGGCTCTCCGCCCTCCTTCCCTGATGCTGTGAGATTCCGCGGAAAAGCACCCTCTACTTAGAAGTATCACAAACCCCGTTGCGATTATCGTAGAAGTCTAGCTCACGGTGTCTTACTTGTTGAAAAATTATGAAAGATGTACAGTTCGTTTGCCTACACTATTTTCTGTAATACGACCGTCTCAACCTAATATTCAGTAATTTATAAGAGCATTATATATATATATCTATATATGCTGCAGTACCTCGTTCAGAACACTTCCAAGGTGATTTTTTCTAACGAACACACACTCACAAAGTGCTAAAATATAAACGTTGCGTTAACGAAGTGTATCTTTGAACAAATAGAAAAAGTAATAAAATATTTATTTGCAAAGAATTCCAGATCCGCCCGAGTCTGTCTTCGTCTGAAAGAGAGGTGACTCGATCTCTCCTGCGAGTCATCCAGTAGGGCCGTTTCCTTGTCCACGTTTTCACCCGCGGGGATTATTGAATTTTTGACAGTGGCAGGCGTGAACGGAAACAAAAGCTGAAGTTCAGTTCTTGTTTGGTGTGTGAAGTGAATTGACTATGGCCGGTTTTTGTGATATTTGGTTAAGCGTGATTGATTGCAGATAGTCGGCGTTAATTTCCTGCAAAGTGCACGTGACATGTCAAAATGGCAGGCTTTTTTCGTCCGTGGTTACAAGAAAGTTTTCTTCCAGAAGATCATCAAAATAACGTTGCAGGTCCCAGCCGCCAGCGTGAAACAACGCCAAGAAAGAAGAAAGAATTCGATCGGGAGCAGGTCAAAAATGAGGATACAAACTGTGTGCGTTGTGAGAACTGTGCCTGAATACATGCGTGATTTGGTGGAAAGTGGGGGTTCTCTGCCGAGTAAGAAGAACATAAATAAAATCAAAGCAGATGCAACTGACGTTAACATAAGTACTGTGAGAGAAATTTCCGCGACTGAGGAACCTTCTGAGTATCGAACACCAACGAAAAAGAAGGTTAACAAAACTAAGATTGCTTTTGATAAGATTGACGACTTCAGTCGAGACTTAACCAGGCGAACAGTATATGAATTCTTCATGAAAGGTGAATCTCCAACCATTCGTAGTGTTCTTACAGTAATGAACGAAAAGACTGCCGGCACAGACTAAGAATTCCTATACAGTGACGAAACATTGCGAGAATTGTTACAAAGTATGGGATTCTCATATAAGAGGGTCTCAGGTAAAGCTACTAGATCTGAATCGGTGGAAATAGTGGAGATATCGGTATTTACATGAAATAAAACGACTGCGTCGAGAAGGATACAGTGATTTTTATTTGGACGAAACGTGGTTCGACACCAATACATGCAAAATGAAAAATTGGAGTGATGACACGGACAATTGCACTGTTACAGCTCCTGCATCAAAAGGACAAAGAATTGTAATTGTGCACTGTGGTGGGCGAAATGGTTTCCTTCAAGATACACTTCTTTTGACACACAAAAGGATGTTAAATGTTCCAGCCGATTACCATGGCACGATGACCTCACAGGTTTTCGAAGAATGGTTTGAAAATTGTGTGTTAAAGAGGCTCCAAGAGCCAGCAGTAATACTGATGGACAATGAGAGTTATCATTCTCGATCCAATGCCAAACATGTCTTGGAAAAAAGAAAAAAATATTCAGCACATGATGAATCATAATACTGATGTCCCTCAGCCGATTCCAATAAAGCCTGTTTTATTGAAACTCATTCAGGAAAAGTTCTGTGGCCAACAGAAAAAGTTCGTAATAGATGAACTTGCCCTCTATTACGGTCATGTTGTTCTTAGACTACCACCATACTATTGCGTGCTAAATCCGATTGAGCAAGTTTGGTCAGAAATAAAAGGGCGTGTTGCATCTTGTAATTTAAAAGGGCTCCCAATCAATGAAATAATTCAAAATTTGAAAAATGCTGTGAACACTGTTACTCCTCAAAAGTGGGTAAATTATGTAAAATATGTCGAGGATATCGAAAAGAATTATCGTGGTCTGGAGAATGCCTTTGATGGGGATAACTATCATGTTGTCATCGATGTGGGTGGATTTTCATCAGAAAGGGAAGATAGCGGAAGTGAGGACATGCCCTAACCCGAAACTGTAAGTAGCGATCCTTTATTGTATTCATTCATTATATAGTTTTAGATTTGTATTTTGTTGATATTATCAAACATAACATGATCGATACTCTATTTTAACACTCAGAGCCACCGTCTCGTGTGCATAAATGGCGTGGATTAAATAATAGGTGACCCACAACCCCCACTCACCCACGACCCACCGTGACCCATCATCTCCTAGCGCTTTCTCAACCCACGATATACCGTAATTCAATCTTGAACCACCGTCCATAGCGACCCACGCTTGAGCCACGACCCACCATCCAGCACGACTAATTGGACCATCAACGCACTGGAAGCCTCTCTTGGATCATGAACAATAGAATCCCCGGGTCCTGAGATCTGCGAAGTTCGCATCACGAACGTCTACGCCGAAAATCAAGTCCACGAACACCCGCTTATGAGAGTGTTAATCGCTAGTCTACTGCCATACCCCTATTATTATTATTATTATTATTATTATTATTATTATTATTATTATTATTATTATTATTATTATTATTATTATTAAATACAAGAGAAACTATGGCTCTTTGGTTCGTTGTTTCTTTCTGTGTCTCATTGGTGTGCAACACTGTAAGAGAGTAGCAGGTCATACCACTTGGAGAGAATGACAAGACGAAATTTTTTGATTTGGTTAAAAGAACTTGAATGCCTGCAGAGTCGCACTTGGCTAGAAAAGTTGGTTTAGCTTTTGAGACAACTATATGTAGTTTTTTACCTAACAATATTGCTTAATAAAGAATATATCTTTTTACTTCTCAAATATAGTTGACGCTTATTACATTACACTCATGGTGTGAATATACGACAAAATACTCTATTCAATATGATCTGTTTTAGAAAACGTTGTTAAAATGATTATATATATATATATATATATATATATATATATATATATATATATATTAGAAAAGCTGTATTTTCAAATACTAATTTCAATTGGTCAATAGTGATACATGTACTATCAGTACCAAAAGTAAGGATTCACTTAGATTTCACTCTCAAAGGTATGCAACCCAAATGAAATCAAAGTTTAAAGGGTTCCGTTACAATAGGAGTACCTGAAAGTTGTACTGTGCATATGTTTATAAGAAATTAAAACGGTTCTTATACAAAATAGTTACGTTCCGTTTTACGGTATTTAATTGAACGCTTCTTTGTTAAAATATTCGTTATACTTGTAATTAAGAACGTAGTTTATTTCTATCAGTAACTGATTCCCCACTTGCTCACTCTTCATGTCCTTCCAGATTCGGATCCACTGTTCTAATGTGTACCATGGAGCTGGAAGGAATACTTACACGGAGAAAAGAGCAAGTGGCATTTCTACGCACCCATAGCAATACGCACGCAGTTCATAGTACTTCCGCTATGGACATGATATATTTAGGCGCACACTATGGAACCCATCGTCGCTTGTTTGTCATTTCAGAATGCCTCGCAGAAGGTTGTCTTGCAGTTTTATTGTGGAATCGCGTAAAATGGAGTGACTGTCTTGTAGTGGGTACCTATGCAGCTAACTTGTAAGTGACATACGTCGTCTTATTCTGGTATTAGATGTAGAAGTACTGTGTAGAAGGATAATAGCCAAAAGGTGAGGCGTTTGTATAGTGAACGTTTCATTCAAAGAAGATTACCTTCCCATGTATTTTGCAACGTCTCCATATTCGCCTCCGACAGACAGCCCCCAACGCCTCCATATTCAAGCCCCCCGAAGCGAAATTGGAAGAAATCGCACCGTGCGGACAGTTGCTTTTGACGAAAACGTACTGGCTGCGATCAGAGATTGTCCTCAAACTAGCACACGTACGCCTGAACGCAAGCCATGTGAATGTGTGGAACGTCCTCCGTGACGAAATAATGCTCCCATTTAAATTACACAAAATACATGCCCTGCTACCTGAGGACTTTCCCCGTCGCATAATGTTTTGTTAATGGTATCTCCGACAAAGTATCACCATCCAGGATTTTCAAAGTGTTATTCTGTGGACTGAGGAGGCAATATTCACAAACACTGGCATATTCAATTGTCACAATAGCCATGTGTGGGACGTGGAAAATCCCCATGTGACTCTAGTAAACGATCAGCAGCATAGATTTGTTGTCAACGTGTGGTGCAGTATAGTGCATGATTTTCTGGTAGGGCCTTACTTATCACCCTACCTGTGTGGCAATAATTATCTTGTACTTTTTTTACGTGCTCTCTTTCCAGAACTGTTAGAAAATGTGTTCTTGAACGTACGACAGAGGATGTGCTAACAGCATGACGATGCACCTGCACATTTTGACAGGAATGCGCAGACCTGACACTTTCCCGAATAGATGGATCGGCAGAGGAGGACCTATAGCATGGTCACCTCGCTCAGCCGACCTCACTCCACTGGATTACTTTTTTCCGGGGGGAGATGAAACGCCTTGTGTAAGCAACACCAGTCAGAACAGCAGAATAATTTGTTGCCCGAGTTAATGTTCCTGCGGCGGTCATCTCAGAAACGTCAGGCGTGTTTGATCGTACACTGCAAAATTTGCTTCCCAGCTATCTCGTGTACTCCAACAACACAGCACAAATACTGTACAGGGTACATCTGACTGTATCACAGCTATCCTACTTTATACGAAACTAAGTAAATTGGTAGTTTGCCACTGTATTCCATTGTATTGTTTCACAACACACGGAACATATAACTCTTCGTCCATTTTCTTTGTTTCTGTGCAGGTTATCATCATCTTCCATGGAATTACGTATCACGAGGCGGGAATCCTTTCACGCAGCTTATTTTCACCCAAATTGTACTCACGTATTGTTTGTGTTTGAGAATCACTGCTTTTCTGTCTGGACTCCCTTGTACGCTCGTTCTTCACACTTTCGGATACAACACCATATGTTTCTCTACATGCCGCCTGACACCACCGTCCTCAGCTTACTCGTTTTGCGCTTATTCCGGACAAAAGTTCATGTTCCCCATTTTCACACACCAACTTGGAGAGGAAGCCGTTTCCGACATTATGTCACATGAACTTTTTGTGTTTGGTTTCAATGTGTCATTATCTCCCATGCGACGTTGATACAATTTTGTCCGCTATGCGAAAGGAGAAAAACGGGGCAATTGTGACTCAGTGGTAGAGCTCTATGGCAATAGACCCAATTTCAGATCCCAGACAAAGTGAGTTTGTGGTGAACATTGTACTTTTGTTTTGTTTTTTTTGCGGGAGATACTCTCACTCCATTGCAGTTTCTCATTGCAACAATTCTTCCATAATCATTACATATCATTAATATATTTATATTTTAGTATACTTGCCATGATTGTGAGCTATTAATTGAAGAGTTTAATTAATTTCATTTTATCCACCACACTCATTCTATGCTGTAGTTATGCAACCACACACACAACACACAAAAAATCCTTCGCCATCTTGATTATGTTCAAGATATCGCTGGTCTGTCAACGCATGTTTGTTACTTGTTCGGACGTCGTTTCGTATGTAATGCATCGGACGCACCTTTCCTAACGGAATATCCGTGAATCCTTATCTCCCTATGGGGAAATCCCTTACGCCGCCACTAAAAGCTTCTGATTCATACATTTTTGGATAGAGCACATTACAAGTCTCAGACGATAATACGCCGCCTCAGCTCAATGGCTCATAGTTTTGGAGATATTCACCTCCAAAGTTCATTTTCCCACGCTTTCGGTTTCGGGCTCAGTTACAGGTACAAAATTTTTCTAACTGGTGTTGCCTAATACGTATAAAAATGATAACTCAATTATAAATATAAACTTTCACGTCAAGAAAGGACAGAAATAGTGTAAATTCAGACACTGGCTTTTCATTCTGACATTTTAATATTTATTTTTATTTCTTGCAATGGAAACATATTTGAAATTGAAAGATCAGGCTGCTATTTTTGAACATTTGGAGCGATAGACCAGCTAATCCTAATAGAATCCGACATTCATGGGACGTTCTGAACAGGTCCCAATAACGTCACAATGTCGCACGGGATATTGGGAAATACCCAGGTTTTCCTACCAAATCGTACCTGGATAATCCCTGCTTTGTGAGTAGAGGGATATTCTTGGGATATCCTGGCAGGATGATCCCGACTGTGGTCGTATTGCGACATCCTGATAATATCCTGAGGTAATTGTAACGCTCGCAAACAGTTGATTGTTTCACGCAAGCACGTTTCGCGTTTGACAACTGTTTACTGCCTGTTTCTACTAGACGGTTATTGCACCATTATTTCGAACTAACATAATTGAGTTTCTACGCATAGTTTAGAGGTAAGCTTATGCCAGCTCATTTTGTTAAGTCCACGCAGATGTTTTAAAATAACTAGGATATTGTGTTTTTATTAATTCCACGTAAGTGAGCGCGCCAAGATGTAACTTTCATTACCTTATGCCTTTGTGATGAATATGCTTCATGCTGACCTCACATTAAATGAGGGGCAAATAACTTCAAGTAAAAGGGAGAAAACTTTGTTGTTGCAACCTACACGGAAAGGTCAAGACAACTGTCGCGCCCAGCATTTTTGACGGTGGGGGTATGTACACGTTTGCTGAATTGCGTAGTATAAAGAAAATCCAATCTGAATGTTCTAATAGTTTAAGGTGTTTAGGTATCTTTGGCTCAGGCCGTATGGATGATGATAGATCGATATTTCAGTAGGTGATGGAACCTTAAGGGAAGATGATCAGAAAGGAAAATTTAATACTTGATTTAACATGCAACTGCAGCGCAAGAGTGTAGATAACTGGTCCACTCTAAGCTAATGCACGAACAACGTTTCGTCTATGACTGCCGATGAACAAGAAGGTTGTAAAATTCAATGTGTAACAAGCCGGTGAGAAATTTGCTAAGTTCGAAATATCCCACAATGTGATTATTCCGAACCACCATACAATTCGCATTCGGAAGGTCGTGGGTTCGCGCCCACCGGCCACCCATATTATTTCATGATGAGGTTTTTCCAAGGGTTTCCCGTCAGTCACGCCAGGCAAGCGCCGGGATGGTACCTACGAACAGGCTCGTGATGAATACCTTGCAACACTTGCGGGCTAAGCCTAAGATGCCTAAAAACCATAAATAAATTTAAAGAAACACTACGCACATTTCAAATGGCTTGTTGGCATCTTTGATTTGTCACGTTGTGCAAGTAGTAAATTTTTTGCTACTCCATTATGAAAAATCACCTGGGCCTAATTATTCTAACTTAACCTACAATCATAAATAAATACTTACCCTTCCTGTGCGAGTTTACGGAGTGCCGATAGTGCTGCTGGGCTTCAGAATTGTGAAACTTACGTCATCTGTTTGTGCATGAACCGTACTATGCACACAATGCATGTTAAGTTTTGTTTCTACTTTCCACACTCTACTATCACATGCATTGCACAAACCCAATATTTTCGTTAGCTTTGTCAACCATTTATGTCAAACTATTTATTTTGCCATGGATATGAACTATTTATTTTACCTTTCCATGCAAGTTAAGTAGTCTGTGACAGGATAGAGAAGTCAGGTTAGATTCTTTCATAATTACGTAATCTTGCTGCTGCCATAGGTTGTTATACGTTACACGACAATCAAATTGCACAACAGTGATATTTACGTTTACTTTGTCTCCGATTTATGGCAAATTATTTTATCCTGAACCTTATTCATGCACCCTTAAAAAAAATTATTTTTACATGAGTAAGTCTAGTAACTTTGGACTTCGGCCCGTCACGATTAGATGTTAAAATTCACACCCATGCCCCTGCCGGGGCTCGAACCTGGGAGCTTCGAGCCGATAGCCTACCGCCGCAGACCGCTCTGCCACCCGGCCAGCTATTTATGCATCCATTACAGCTGATAAGGTATGACTAAGAAAAGTCCGGTTAGATTATTTTTTTCTATTGTTAGGATGGGTTAAATTATGTTATGCCTAATTTCTAACTTATTGTGCAAAATTACTATTGCAGTGTGGTTATTGGGTTAGCAGTTCCGCTTCGCTGCTACAAGTACAAGTGTCTCTACTATGTGACATTACTTGTAACATTCAGTTCACCGAATTCACAGATTATCAGTCATGACGAATTTTTAACACGCAACTAGTTTCTGCATTGTTCCGCAGTAGTTTACCATCTCGACCTTTTGGTATATTACGCAATTCTTCGATTGTTATTAAGTGCTGCCTTTTTTGTGAGTAAAGTGTTGCCAGTATATCACGTACCACGGATGTAATGTCCACGGAGATGGTACGCTGAGGTCAGTTTTCCTACAAATGTTTTTTTTCTGTGTTCTGAAGATGGTCAATAAAATGCTATGTCGAAACTCATTGCAGGACTATTTTCTGCAATTAATAATGCCTTCTTGTGGATGGATAGAGGATGGTGTTATTGTATACGGGACTGAGATGAGTTAGGCTCAGCCTTTGTCCTTTCTTTTATTACTTAACGAAGGTGGAAAGGTCCTTTATGGTGCAGGGATGCCCTGGATCTGAGTGACGGGGATTGACCTCCGTGTTAGTCATTTTCAGGAGTCATAGTTGGATGCTGTGCAATTCAAGAACATCCAACTATGGCTCCTGAAAATTACTAACACGGAGAAGGTCAAACCCCGTCATTCAGACTCAGGGCATCCCACCTCCATAAAGTACCTTTCCATCTTCATTAAGTAATATAAGAAAGGACAAAGGCTGACCCCACCTTCCCCCTGGGGATGTCCAGCTTGGCGATTTGTGATATCCATGCGACATCCCATAATATCTATCGGACATCCCATCGCGATTACCACATAACGCTTCACAGACATTCCATGGAGGTCCCGTGGAACGTCCCATTGGATATCCATGAAACGGACATTAGGCCATCTGATCAACACGTATAGGACGTCCTGCGGATATAGTGGGATGTCACATGGTCATCGCAAATATCCAAGCGGGACATCCCCTGAATATCCATATAATGCTGAATGCGTATAGGGAATTAGCTCCACAGGATAAATCGGGTAACTTAAAGCTTTTTAAATACATATTAACATTACAAGAGTGAACTAAATGCAATGTTTTTGGCAACACCGTGCTGCCACCTTGTAGAGGAATGATAAACTAACCTTGTCTTCGGTTATTTGGCGCCATTAGGATTAGGAACAGCAAAGTTCATCTGAAGCTCAATTGTAGATAGAACAGTATCCAAAGCGAATTAAAAACATTCAAACTGATCAACAAAGTCGTGGCGTATTGATGACAAATTTCCCCATGTTTCTGATTGTGAGTATGTAGTACTTTCGAGCAGCACTTGCTGAAAAATGCTGGAGCCATTATTGGTGAATAAATTAGACACACCCGCAAAATTGATTTCATTCCTTTTCTTTTTATTTTCACCTATTATATTTTCCATATCAAAACTTTACTTTTATATACTTAAGATAAAATAAAATAATAGCTGTGCAAAGCAAATATGTTTTATTTAAAAACTAAAACGTGTAACAGTGTCGCCAACTTACTAACACCTTGACTTCATCAGACACAGTAAATCACATAAACACCACAAGTTCTAATGAGACAGCTATCTGTGGTTCCCGATTGCCCCTTTGCCAGCCACTACCGTGCCATTACACAAAGTGAATTTATAATTTTAAACATTCGCTGGTTCTCTCTTACCCTCTGTTCCTAAGCATACAATAAAATAATAAGTCTTGTCCTGTAGAAATTAATTTATGTGTTATAAGAAAATTAAGTAAAAAGAAAGATGGAGAAATATGAATTGAAAGAAAGAAAAGGAAAACTAAACTAAACATAAAAAATGTCTACGTCTTACACAAAAAATACAATTTATATTTTAAGGCTCCTTAATAATTTATCCCACTGTTCATCAATTTTAAGTCCCGAGTTCCAGTTAATCACTTTTTCACCTTCCACTTCTATAAATCTTGCTTCTTCCCATTTCCTGACAGTACTTCTATCTTCCTGTCCCAACACATTCCCTTCACTCCAATCCACTAATGACCCATGTCTCTTATATGCTTGTATATGGCATTTCTGTCCGTCTCCAATCTAACATAATCTTTATGTTGTTTTATCCTCTCTCTTTCCACTTTACCCACATAGCACATTTCACAATCACTGCACTGGATTCTATAGATTACTTCATTTTTCTCCATTACTATCTTCTGTTTCCTTCTCTTCTCGCTTTTCTAATATTCTCTCCTATCACCTCCAGTATCCTCTTGCTTCCTTTCTGTACGATGAAATACCTCCCATCTTCTTCAGCATTCTCTTTATCACTTCTGTTTCCTCTCCTATACTCTCTATCCCCACCACAGTTTATTCTCTTCTTCTCCACTTTCCTTTTGTTCCGCTTTTTCTTCTGTTCCTTGTTTCTTGGTCTCTCCTTTCCTTCTGTACTTCAACATCCTCTTATTATGTCCATTTCTCCTTAACTGCTCATGAAAAACTTCTATGCCTTCCTCTGCTTTTTCTTTGTCACTGTTGACCAGCCTAATTCCCTCTTCCATGTTGATTATGACGTTTCTCTTCATCGAGTAATCTACATTACATTTTGCATGGCAATAATTCCTGGACGCACAACATTTTGGTACCTTTCCGTGTATATCGTTTCTTCCTTTTTCTTCATCCTGATATCTAAGAATACTATGATATTATCTTTTGCACTTCAAACTCCAGTTCTGTGCCTCTCTCTTCATCTTCAATTTATTTTACAAATTTGTCCAACTGCCTTTGTGTGCCCTTTCATATCCCCAAGCAATCATCAACATATCTACTAAAACACTAACTTTTCATCTCCTTTTAACCGTACCTTCTTCTCTTATTCAATCAAACAATCTTCGCCAGCACTGGACACAACCTTGAACCTGTGCTCAGTCACTCCTTCATTCTGACCAGCTTATCATCTATGACACAATAACTATTCTTCCACATAGCTCTCAATGCATCTTTCACCCCTTCCTCATTCCTGCCAATTATCCTAGTATCCTTCATATGTTCTGTTATGACCCTCACTATGTTCTTTCTTCTTAAGCTCAGGAACATGGCTTTAACGTCTACACTGAATATGATCGGTTTAGCTTCTATCTCCATTACTTCCCTCAATCTTCGTTTAAATTCCACGGAGTTCTTCACATTAGCACTCTCCTGTTGTCCCCTTATGACCTCTACCACCTTCTTTATCTCCTCTTCCAGCGATCTAAACATATTGCCTCAACAATCCAACACTGGTCTTAATTTCACTTTCTCCTTGTATCACTGGTATGCTAATTTCTGCGTTTATTCCACTTTTGCAGTCTTGTTTCGTAAGCGATACTATCATATTTTCTTGAATTCCTTCTCACATATTTCTGTCTTCTATCAGTTCATATGTTTGATCAGAGAGTTTACTTATTTTTTATATGTACTTATCTGGAACCACAGATAGCTGTCTCACTAGAAGTTGTGTTGTTTATTTGATTTAGTGTGTCTGATGAAGTCAAGTTGTTAGTTAGTTGGGGAAACTGTTACACGTTTTTAGTTTTTAAATAAAACGTATTTGCTTTGCTCAGTTATTATTTTATTTCATTTTCAGATTTATCCGATTTGCGCTGTCAAATCTTCAACAGACAAAAAATGGAAGAAACTTCAGCTAACAAGGAGTTTAGCAGTGCAGAGAGCTCGAAAATCAATACGGAAAATAAAAATGAAGAATGGCCAGATGAGAACACTACTTGGAGTGACAGAATCAAATACATGTGGGACACTAAAATTAATTCTGATGTTAAACTTTTAGTTGGATCGAAGGACAATCCAACGGTAAGTTTTACAGGTAAAACAATATATATGTAATAATTATGAAACTGATTTTGATATAAACTAGATTTTATATCATGCCACTGTAAAGAATATCTCATGTATTAAAACCGATGGAGAATTCTAACCATATACCTGATTGATTTTTTCGCAAATAAGTCTGAAGTGAATCCTAGATAGAACGTTAGAAATATTGTTACCTATATATTTTGACTGACAAAATTGTACGCATTGAAAGGCTTCAACTTCCCGCTGGTGTGTATAGAATGCAGCCTCTATATTCAACATTCAGGATGGCTAGTTACCGTTTCGCTGCCCCGTGCTCTTCGTTACATAAATTTCAAAGTGTAGGCTACTTGCGAAAAAAGTATTATTATTTTCCTTGAAATAAAAATATGGAAAAATAGATCATAGTTTAATAATATTTCTCAATATCAAGCAATACTGTAATACAATAATTTATCGAAATATTAATAATTTTTCAAGATAGTTTGATAACTTTAGTCATTACCGTCATAAATCTAAATTTTTGACGTTGAAATAATTCATTTCTTTCTTTATTTATTTATTTCTAATTTATTTTTCCACTTGATTGATAGTTTTAAATATTCTATATTGTAATACTAAAAATTAAAGACAAAAATTACAAAATACGCAATTTATAACCATAATTATACAAATGCAACTACTGTTTACCAAAATCAAACTGACAGATTTTTAGGACAAAAATACGTAACAACATAGCGGAATATTCTTAAAACTTCTAAGATCAGGATTCATGCTCAACATGTACAAGTTTTCTGATAATTCGGTTTTGTGAATAACACATATATTTTTAATTTCGTTGGTGTTGCGGAAATGACACCAATGTGATGGTAATGACTTCATGTGATGGTAATGGCACCGGCGTGATGGTAATGACTTAACTTGATGGAAACTACTTCTAAGCTGACCAGTCTAACAATATTGCCATTCTTAATTTAATATGTAAACACTAAATTATGTTGCTCAGAATCAGAATTCCACAGAATGGGTTCGACTTGAACGTGACGACCCATTACCCTTGCGACATGCTGAGGTTCGGGAATAGTTAGACCGTTATCATCATTTTTTACACCATAAAGTATTGGGCTTAGATTTCCCAAAGAATCTATTCTCACAAACAGATTTCATACAACGTAAAAATTTCCGAAAGATTACTGGAAGAAGTTAGGTGCCTGAAAATTTGCAGTGACTTTGGTGATAAAAACCAGCCATCACTTAATTTTCTGAAATACTTGGAGCAAAAGAAAAAATAGAAATCTTAAGCAAGATTTGAACGCTATATTGTTCAACGTCTTGTTGACTGGACTAAACTTCCAGTCATAAGAAAAATAGAGATGAAAACAGTATAGAAATACGTTGCCCGAATCTCGAAAACAAAGTTACTCCCACGACTTACGCCGTACTTTAATAACTTTTTTCTATTTGTAAATTAGGGGTCGCAATTTCCAGTCACTCAGAACATTCCCATTTCTGTTAAAATAAATTACAAGGTGGAAAGAAAACATTTTCAGCGTTACATGTTTGGTTACGCTAAGGAACCTTTTTTCTTTCTGCACAGGTGCGAAAATCATACTGGAACTGAAAACTGAAAACCTCGAATAATGCAAATGAAATGTCAGAAAACATTGGTAGATATATCAAGGGATTTTCCCAAAATTTTTAAAAGTGTAGTTATTTCCCCTACTATCAACAATCCTCAGTATTTGAAATAGTATGTTTAGCATAGGCGCCGACTTGAAGAAAATATTGGGGGGACCAAACAATGAATAAATATATCATCATCATATTCAGCCGTTTTCTGTCAACTGCTTGATGAAGGCCCCCTTCCCCCCAGATTAAGATCCGCTGCATCCGCTCCGCTGCGAAATTCATGACCTAAGTCAAATTTGCCAAAAGGCATTAAAACAAATTCAAGTTCAAAATTTGGGAACTTCACTGCAACTTTGCGCACCACAACGTGTACTACAGGAAAACATTGCCAGGTTAGAATTTTCAAGAAAAGAGGAAATTAGCCCACATGAAAATTACCAAAAATTATTAAAAATATACATTTACAGAGACTTACTTCACATTTTTCTGGCGAACGTACTGCTCCTCAGTGAGCCTCTGCTTATGTCTCATTGTCTCCTCTTGATGGCAGTTGAGAAGGGCAATGGCGTTTAAACGATCCTGCCTCATGGTAGATCGAACGTAGGTTTTCAGCCTCCGCAGACAAGAAAATGATCGTTCAGCAGTACCCGTAAATACGGGAATTATTAACACTATTCGTATAAATTTCACTAGTTCTGGTAATAGATCAATGAGATGTTTTTCTTTCTTCAAGTATGTCACTATTTCACCAAAGGAATTACTATTAGGACAATCGCTGCTTTGCATAATTTCATGAAATATGCTTCGATGGAGAAGCAAGCGTTCCCTATCGATGTCAGACGCATAGAAAGATAAAATATGTTCAGAATGCTTGTTATCACTAAGAAGAAACTGTTCAATTTGGCTTAGCAACACGAAAGATGGACTATTGAAGCGTGATGTCAAGAAATTGAGGGATAAATCCATTACTTCGTTGTAAATTCTCTTGTATCTGTCACGCACTTCCGTAAATGTATCTACGGATAAATTTTCAGATTCATCGTATTTCTTTGGTACTTTCCTTTTACGATCTAATTTGGGAGATTCAACATCCAATTATTTACATTTTGCAGTTGTTTCATCCCAGAATGACTGAAAATTGCTTCGTAGGAGTTGAATAGTTGTTGTAAGGGTGGAAATCATGTTATTGGCCTCTTCAAAGTGCAAGGACTTTTTGTGTAAAGCTATATTTACTGTATCGATGTGTCCAAATAATTTTGCCAAAAGTGACAACATGAAAAATAAATCAAAAGTCTGCATGTACATGAGAAACCCGTTTGCTTTAGACCCAGTATCTGAGGTGTCATGTTTTAAAAGATTTAAGAAAAATTCTTGAAGCCCTTCATAGTTTGACAAAACTGAAGAAATTGACAAGTACCTTATTGAACAGAATATGTGCAAGACAGTGAACAAATTATTTTATTTTCTTTCTTTCCAGCAGATACAAATACAAAAACAAATACAGCTTTCTTTTCAATTTCAGTAAACCTTACTTGGACTCCATTGTACATTCCAGCGACATTAGCTGCACCATCATAACACTGGCCTCGACAATTAGACACAGGCATATCAAACCGTCTTAGAATATCGAGAATAATATCGAACAAAACCTTACCTGTAGTGCTTTCAGTGGTATACAGTCCCAAAAAATATTCTTCGATCTCTAAACTAGTGTCAACAAATCGTAAAGAAATACTAAATTGTTCTGTAGTAGATATGTCCGAAGTTTCATCTGCAATAATTGCAAAGTACCCAGCCCTTTTCATATCACTTAACAATTTTCTAAGAAGTGTTTGGCTCAAGATAGTTAGCAGTTCATTCTGTATATAATGCGATATCCACTTGTACGAATCTCGCTGTAACCATGTTGAAAGTTCCTGGCTATCTTCACACCGAAGGCGCAATAAATTGTTAAAGTTGCTTGTTTCATCACTATGTCCTCGTATTGCAAGCCCTTGTACAGCTAAGTAACGGAGAGAGGATATGATTTTTAGTAAGCAGTTGCGGTTTTCGTTCATTTGCTTCAATTTTTCATTAGAAATCTGGCTAAGTACATTAACATTTGATTCTAGAGATTTATATTTAATTACAGCTTCCCGATGGCAACCCGATCTTTCATGCGCTCTTAACTTTTCTACCCCTTTCTTCCAATTAGAAACCCCCGTTTGAATAAATGTCATTTCCATTTTGGAAGAGAACTGAAAATGACGTCCCTCGAAAATTTGTTTGCAAAGTTTGCATAAAATTACATCTCTTACTATACTGTATTCTATCCATGGAAACTACTGGTTCCAAGACGGCTGATAACTACGTTTACGCGCCTTTTCTCTTTTGTGAATTATCTTTTCTGTTCCTGTTGGAGCACCACTTTCATTTTCACACACGACAGTACTAACACTAGGCTCAGGTTCAATTTCACGATTACTTGAAGGGTTCGCACGTTTCTTCCTAATAACAAATTTATCCATTAATTAATACTATATTAATAACAGACAGTCTATATTTTTGCGCATTGATCTTCAATTGTCATATCAGTGCTGCCAGAGTGTTGAAGCTTCAGTGCTCTATTAAACACAGTTTTCTATCGAATAAGAAGGCTGTTCCTAATATTGAATTAAAGGCACAACGAAGTTTAAGGTAAAACTACCAGTAATGGGCACTTTAAGAAGAAGTTGTTAGAAAAGCATGGATTTCACACATTGTGTCACTAAACTCTCGGGGTTTCTTTATTTTATAAACACAAAAATCTTTCTTGAAGTTAAATCTATTGAGACATAGTAAAAATAGAACGCATTTATTTAACTATTTGTTGACGCGCCTTGCGCGACGATTGCACAATTTGTTGGCAATATGACATAAATACACTTCCTTTATGGTCTAACTAACCGATAAACAAGACATATGTGGAACAATTTCATTAATACAAAAAATAACGAGAGAACAATGAAAACATATTCCTTAACCTAACTGCTGAGAATCGAGCAGGAAACTTGAACATCATAAAAGCCTTCCACTTAAACGCGATTTTTTCACAGTAAATAACAAATTAAACAGACGCCACTTGCAAATGTTATCGACGAGATACATGGGAAAAAGGAGGAAACAACATCGATGTTGTTAATTTAATAAAAATCCTAATTTATAAAAAAAATCTATGGAGTGCCGAATACTGGCAAGTGCCGAAATCAGGGCGTTTTACCCTACGACAGAAATTCTTGCTCCTTTTCGTTAATTCTTCCTCGACTAGATTATATTGGGGGGGCGAGGACCCCACCTTTAGATATTGAGGGGGCCAAAAGTGTCCTGCCCCCCCAAAGTCGGCGCCTATGATGTTTAGCACTTCAGAACTATATGTACGAAACAAATTAATGGAAACAAACCGAACATAAAGAGTTATTTAAATTATATCGTTGCTTTTACTACTTTGGGGAGCTCTCAGATCTAGTTTAGAAAGATATGCTAATTCAGGAGTTTAAATGTCTTAATTAACATTTAAAATCTATAGTTTGAAATACGTCTTAGACTGGCAGTAGCTCCACTAGGTGCAAATCCGAAGACCTAGATTGAAGCAGTCCAGTCTCTCAATGGAATTTGCGTCCACAATTACTGCAAGATATATTTTTCTTCAACTAGAATATCTGTTACTTTAGATCTTTAAAACAACTCTACCAACCAAGCTACCTATTGAGAGGACCATTTACCTGCTGCCAAAGATACTACGTCTAATCCTTGACTAAGCTCTACCCAGATAACATGTAAGCTTACGCCAAGTTTGTACTACCGGTACCCTTGATTTTTCCTTGTAGTGGTAAAACTTACAGCATGAAGTGTGTTTAAGTGTTGTAACAAATTTTGGATTTCAAACGTGGTGCAACAAAGTTTCCTGTAAATTTGGAGTTACAAACTTGGCACATCAAAGTTTGTGGTAAATTTCGCATTACAAACATAGCACATCAAATATTGCTGCAAATCTGTCTAAAGTTTCATCTAACGTATATTGTTAACCACAAATGTATAAATTAATTATTTTTATTAGGTGGGGGATTCTCTCTGCCTCTGTCTCTCTCTCTCTCTATCTATCTATCTATCTCTCTCTCTCTCTCTCATGAGAAACAAGCAGTAGTTTTTGGCTCTTTCTCTCTCTCACACACACCTTTCTTGAATACGGTACGGGAAGAATAAATTACAATATCTGCTCGGGTCAATGACATATTGCTTTTTTACTCTTTATATTGTGTATAATGAAAGAAAAGAATAATTATCTATATTGAATTGTTACGACTCGTTTGAGAAAGAAAGTATATCGTAAAATACGTAACCAGTTTGGATTCGTGGGCGTGGGTGCATAAAGAACGCTGACAAGCGACAACTGGCAGCTGGTACTATAGTGTTGTCGCTAACGTATCAGAAAGCTAATTGATTGACACGGAAAGCTACTGACTGGACAGATCTGAAGGCTGTGAGTTCAAATCGAACTGCAAACTGAAGTATTTTCTCGCTACATGCTCGATGTTGGTGCCCCAAAGCTTTTAGAAACATGATTTGTAGCAAGTTTGGCGGGAAAAGTTTGTAGCGAATTTGGCATCCGTAAACCAGCAAGTTTGCTGCTAGATTGTAGGAAGTTGTGCATCTTTGCAATGCCAAACTTTTTGTGAGTTGGGAGACTTGCAATGCCAATATTGCAGCAAAGTTGATGCAAGTCTGGGAACTGACCAAGACTGGGACGAAGATGATGGGACGTTGAAATATTTTATGAATGAATGCTGCTTAACTATCAAACTCTCTTTGAGTTCCTTTGGTATTGAGCCTACTACAAATTGGACTAGATTAGCCCAAATGCAAGAGCTTCAGCAAGCAACATTATATCCTCTATTTCGCACTGAATTTGTTCTCACTGATTTCGTTCTCTCATTTTGTTGCACTGACTTTTGTTGATTTAAAACAACTTTATTGATCAAGAGTATATATTAAAATGTGTACTAGTATTGGTATCAACACAACACAGAATTATACACCAGAGTAAATTACAATGGCGACCAACAATGGGGCATCCAAACACGATTTGGAGGACTAAAGTGATTCAATGCAGAGTAGAGATGAATAAGAAATAGAAGAAAGGGAAAGGTGTTTAGAAAAATGCATAAGAAGAAGAAATGGAGGGAAGGTGTGGAAGTATTTCTTGAAGTGGTTTATAGACGAAAAGGAAAAAGAGAAAGAATAAAGGATAAAAGAAAGAAAAGAAGAGAGAAGAATAAAAGAAAATGAAGGGGAAAAGTAGTGAAAGATGGAAAAGGGGAAGAGAAAAAGTTGAGAATGATGGGAGCGGAAAAGAGCTGAAGAAAGGAGAGCTAGAGAAGAGAAATGAAAGAAAAGGAAGAAGAAATAATGAAAATATAAGAAGATGAAAGGATAGTTAAAGAAGAAAGAAGCCGAGCTAAGGGAAAGGAAAGAGAGCAGAGAAAGATGGGAACGGAAGAGAAAAGTGAGGAACTAATCAATGAATTTTATAAACAACCATCAATACCAAAACCGAAGAGGGCAACGAAGTTAACAGGAGTAAACAAAGATGAAGCTTTCGTCATTGCTAAATGTGAAGAGCTATAGGCGAATCATATTAAGTTAATTAATCAGATTACGATAAATATTGCAAATATTAATACAAAAGTTTTAACAAACATGCAAATTATAAGATTTCAATTTCTTTCTTAAAATGAAACAGCAACACCTAGCTATAAATTTAGATATCGCTGGTGAGAAATTGAGAAATCAACCCAGATTAAGACGGTGGATGGAAAGTTTCTCAAGATAAAAGGATTATTATTTTTCAATATTTGGTTGAAAGACGTGAGTTACATTAGTGTGGGTCTATATGTTATAAAAAATGTCCATTTATACTGATTTTAGGGCAGGATTTTTTAAAACTGCTTTGATGAAATAAATTTAAATTATCAAGAAATTCTTCTACTAAATAATAAATAGAGCCAGAATTTTATGTAACATCATACTGCAAAATATGTACATAAATATGTAACAAAAACTAATGAAATATGTGGAATAATACGTAATTAAGTTAAAAATATGTAATATCAAATAAACCAAGTATCTAGTGCAAGGTTAAACATTTACTGTTTTTTATCTTTTCATTTACACAACGGTGGTCCAATAAATGAAGATTTTCAGAATTCAACTCAATAACACTTTTATGCACAGTATTTTCCCATATTTCTATGTAGTTTACGTAAATATTGCGTATTTATTATATCGATAAACATTTACCTTCGTTTATCTTTTCATAGATGCAACGGTAATTTAATAAATGATTAATAACTCACTAACACTTTTATGCACTATCAGGTATTTTGACATATTTACTACGGTCGTAGCTTGCTGCCGATCGGAAAGGATAGTACTTGTATGCGGAAACGACCTATCGCAAGGTATCACTGGTGTCTGACATCTTGCTTATTTCGACCTACGTTACTTCAGAGAATGTCTAGAAATCCCCTATGTCCTTGGAGAATCCCTTGTCCATCCATCGCGCAATTTTAGATAGAGCAGGTTTGACATCTTTGAGGATACCATGCCGCCTTAGTTCTACCGTTAATTGAATTGGAAATATGAAGCTCTAAAGTTCATTTTCCCCAAACTTACATTCAATATAGCGCAGAAACAAAGCATTTGTGCACCCTTGATGGCTTCTACTTTCTTATATTCATGTCAGGAATCTATTGTTTTGTAACACCTTGTACACTGATATTCTTGAATCGCTTTCTGCCCCGTGCGACATTTTTAAAGGTAGTCGAAAAGCAAAGTTTAGAAAGAAAATTGCAAAATATGTAGATTTATGTAAAATCAACAGGAAATGTGTAACATAGAAGGAAATATGTAAAATACGTAAAATAAAACTCACATATAATGATACTAGTGTTGCAATTCATGAACATTTCTACTTTCTAGCGTCCTACATACATGTAGATGCCAATGGAATATGTAATTACGTAAAAATGCTAGATTTAATAATAAGATAGTCAATCTAAAATATGCAATGGATACACTATGATATTAAAAGAACTTAATTTAAATGACTGATTAAGTCAAGAATTATTGATAAATTATAAACCAATTATTTAAAGAAAGTATAAAAAGAAAATAATATATAAATTATTAATGTATTATAACAATTATATGATGATGAAATAAATTTTGAAAGAGATTATGGATGAAATATTATATATGGAAAAATGAACTATTCGACTACTTACAGATTTGTAATTTATAAAAAGTAATTAAGAGAGATATACAAGGAACTTAATTACAAAACTATTATGAAGGAAATATAAAATTTTAATTACTGTGAAAACGAAAAATGCTTACAAATATAAAAGGAATTATAGTGACATTAGGCCACATATTAAAAAGGAACATAATATTATTAGAAGATAAGTAATTCCTAGAATCTAAGGTAAAGGATGGCTTTCAACGTAGAATTAAGACAGTTTTAAACACGAAGTGGATAATTATCAATTTTATGAGAAGACTATGTTAATAATTTAATGATTCATTTAATGTGAAATACCGATTATACTTTAAGTTTATATATTTGTCAAAGTTTTTAACATTTACAATTTTAATTTTCATTATGTTCTATAACTATGCATTAACTTCAATATAATTTAATGGAACTACAAATTCTTTAAATAATAAAAGGATGTTTTTATCAAGTTTTTTTAAAACATATCATACTGGTCAATATTTTTCGTCCAGAATTGGGGCATGTATGTTATGTGTACATGAATCGAATGTAGGCAACTTACTATATTCATAAGTAATCTTGGTAATGTATACGTCACAATCAAAGAGATAGAGGATAACCTAATAATTTTCAAATAACCTGGACAATCTTATTTGCAAGACGATAGACGTCAGCAGCAAATTTTTCATGTATATTGCCATATAAAAATGTTCTTATATTTTTACTAATGTAATCAAACTTTTATTGAAATGAGTTTTAATAATGAAGTAAAAGGTTTTGTTTGAGAAGTAAAAAGTTGTATATAATTAAATGAAAACGGAATTAACATGAAAGCTAATGTTCTATACATAATTATATTACTATCACATAATATTTGTAGAAGGCGTTTAAAGCAATCTGAGGAACACATGATGATTTGAATTGATGCCTTCAATAATAAACCACTTTTCAAATACTATAATTTTTATGCTTTTATATTAACACAAAGTCGATTATGACCGTATGTAGCTGAGAAGCTCTTTCGGTTTATTAAAGATTTGGGAACCCCTGCTTAAGGTCGACGATAGTTGATTGTAGCCCCAACAGTGTCTTGTATTCCCAACAACTTTGCTCTGAGATAAGTATTTTTTCAACGTAATCTGTTCTGCTAAATAGTAAAGTTTTATATTTCCAAACAAACTTATTAAATTAATACTTACTATTGTTCTCATCTTTCATTTCCTTTTACGAACATATTTGTTTTTGATCTAATACAACTATTTATTTTGTTATTTTATCGTATTTGTCACTAGCTCGGAGTAGCATTATTGAGAATTTCGGGGAGTAGGGAAACCATTACAGCAAATACCAGGTGCGTAAATATGAAACCGGAATTTATGTACAGAAAAGACACATTGATTGGATGACAATGCTAAGAACTATTTTTGTCGAAGTATTGGCCATCGCTATCAAAAGGGAAAAGTTATACAGTATCCTGATACGATTTGGAATACCGAAAAAATTGGTCCAACTAGTGAAGATGTGTCTCAGCGACCCCATAAGCAGAGTACGGATAGGTTATAATATGTCAGATAGTTTCAAGATTCGCAACGGATTGAAACAAGGCGATGCCTTATCACCACTACTGTTTAACTTCGCGTTAGAATATGCGATTTTAAAAATTAAAGGGGACAAAAAGGGACTATCATTGAATGGTTTGAATCAACTGTTAGTATACGCGGATGATGTAGATTTAATAGGGGACGATATAGATGCACTACAAAGCAACACCGATATCTTAGTAGAAGCGTGCGATGAGATAGGTCTACAGGTAAGCAAAGATAAAAAAAATACATGGTAACAAGCCGAAGCACAGGGAATGAAGGAATTAAAAACATAAGAATTAGGGATGAGGTCATAGAGAAAGTAAACAAATTTAAATACTTGGGAGCATACGTAACAAGCAAAAATGAGGTCACGGAAGAAATAAAAAGTCGTTTAGTATCGGGGAACGCATGTTTCTACTCAGTCCAAAAACTTCTAACATCGCGATAAATATCAAGGAAATTGAAATTAAAAATATACAGAACGGTTATTCTGCCGGTAATACTTTACGGTTGCGAAAGTTGGAGTACGACCCTAGCAGATGAACATAAATTGCGTGTATTTGAAAATAAGGTTTTGAGAAAGATATATGGGCCGAAACGGGACGAGATGACTGGAGAGTGGAGGAGACTGCATAATGAAGAACTCCACGGACTGTACGATTCACCAGATGTTGTAAAAATAATGAAATCGAGACGACTAAGGTGGGCAGGGCATGTAGCTCGGATGGGGGAAAATCGAAGATTATATTCTATCCTGGTTGGAAGGCCCGATGGAAAGAGGCCATTGGGAAGACCGAGACGTCGTTGGGAGGACAATATTAGAAGAGATCTTCGAGAAGTAGGTGTTCGTGATGAAAACTGGCTTGATACTGCCCAGGACAGAATCCAATGGCGAACGTTTGTTACTGCGGCGATGAACTTGCGAGTTCCATAAGCCATAGAGTTAGTTAGTTAATTGGCCATCGCTAGCGATACATTTCTGCCATCGTTCCGGCAATGTGTGGATGTGAGACCAAAATAACTGTGCCTCTTGTGCTGCAAACCAGTCATCAAGCCATTTTCGTAAGATGTGAAGCACTGGTCAGCAAGTGCGTGCCCATGGATGCAAATAAGTGAAAATCGGAAGGCTCCAAGTCTGGTGAATAAGCCGCATG
>JAGDQP010005113.1:0-11908 GCA_022664845.1 Lepisma saccharinum | reverse complement strand
CCAAGTCTGGTGAATAAGCCGCATGCGGAAGGATTTCCCAGCCAAACGTCGCAATCGTTTCCTTGACCGGTTTTGCTGTGTGTGAGGGTGCATTATCGTGAAGCACAATCAGTTTATGTTGTCTTTGGTCACATTCTGGTCGTTTTTCACGCAAAGCTTGATGCAAATCGGTCATTTGTTGTCGGTAACG
Source organism: Lepisma saccharinum (assembly GCA_022664845.1). NCBI lineage: Eukaryota > Metazoa > Arthropoda > Insecta > Zygentoma > Lepismatidae > Lepisma > Lepisma saccharinum. The sequence continues at coordinate 11,718 of JAGDQP010005113.1, read as the reverse complement.
TTGGGAATTAACGGTTTCGCCAGCTTTCATCAGCTCATAATAGATCATTCCCTTCTGATCCCACCAAAACAAAGCATTGTATTCCGTCCATAGCTATTTGGTCTTGCAGTCGATATCGCCGGTTCTCCTGGAATTCTCCATGATATTTTACGCTTAAGATTCTCGAAATAGATCCACTTTTCGTCACCAGTCACAATTCGATGGAGAATGATTTCCTTTTGTACCTGGTGAGCAGAATTTCGCAAGTGGTTTTTCGGTTTTCCTGCTGTCGTTCAGTCAATGCATATGGAACCCATTTTCCCACTTTCTGAATCTTTCCCATGGCTTTCATACGTATGGAAACTGCTTCTCGTGTCACATTTAATTGATCCGCAAGTTGTTGTTGATATTCGGTGAGATTTATGTTGTGGATGAATGAGCTTGAAGTTTAGTGATTTTAAGGATGAAAGAGGTTGAGATCGAGTGAAGTTGAGGATAAATGAGGTTGAGTTCGAGAGAGGTTGAGGTTCAATGAGACTGAGAGTTTTAAATTTTGGAAGAATGGTTTTCAAGTTAAGTATTTTGAGGATGTATGAAGTTGAGTTGGGGCGAGGTTGAAGTTCAGTGATATCGAGAAAGATTTTAGTTAGAGATGAATGAGGTCGAGGTTGAGTGATTTTCAGGATGAATGATGTCGAGGTTGAGTGATTTTGAGAATGAACGAGGTTGTGACCGAGTGAGAATATGAGTAAGGTTTGGTAAAGTTGAGGTCCTGTGAGGTTGCAGTTGAATGAATTTGAGATCCAGTGAGTTTGAGGATGAATGAGGTTGAGACCTAGTGAGATCGAGGATGAATGACCTTAGGATGGGGTGAGGATGATGTAGAGTGAGGTTAAGTTCGAGTGATAATTAAGTCCCGTGGGAGAGAGTGAGATTGATGATGATTGTGGTTGTGGTACAGTTAGGCTAAGGTTTAACGTTGAGATTAAGTGAGATTGAGGCTGGGGATGAATGAGATAATAATGAAATGAGGTTGAGTTAGGCTGAGGATGAATAAGGTTTTAATCGATTTAGATTTAGGTTGATAATGAGTGTGGTTAAATGAGGATGAAGCTTCATGAGATCGAGTGAGGTTTGCTAAGACTGAGGTTGAGTAAGGTAGAGATCCAATTGGATTGACTGAGTGAAGTTGATGTTGAGTGTGATCGAGGTTAATATTACGTCTTGAAGCTGAGTTACGTCTAGGTTAAGTGATTTTGAGGATTACTTTCTTAAAAATATGAAGTTGTTTGTAAAAGGAAATTAAAAATAACATTCATAGTTGATATTAAGTTAATAAACTGATGGTTAGAAATACATTTTTCTATTTAGAAGAGTACGCTACGCTGAAAAAATATTTATTGCAGAACAAATTACGGTAGGAAGATTTCAGAATACTAGGTGTGTAAATATGAAACTGAAATTTGTGCATAGACGGCGTTATCTGTCACTGTGGTTACCGTAAAACTGTGTCCTTGGCGCCACTTGCTTGTTTTGACTGCTGATAACGATTTGTAACTAACAATCAGACAAGTTTCATGTCATAGTGTAGTATTTAATAGCGTTGAACATGGCGCAATTTGCACCTACAAACTACGATTTGCGGACAGCATTGATTTTTTGTTACCATTTGAAGAAAACTGCTGCAGAATCTCGTAGCATGCTTGTCGAAGCTTACAGTGATCATTGGTAAGTCCCAGTGCTATTAGTGGTTTAAAAAATTTTAAAGTGGCGATTTCGACGTGAGAAGCGAAGAACGTGGAAAACCACCGAAAAAAATTGCAGACAGCGAATTGCAACCTTTGTTGGATAAGGATGAAAACCGAAAAACCACTTGCGAAATTCTGCTCACCAGGTACAAAAGGAAATCATTCTCCATCGAATTGTGACTGGTGACGAAAAGTGGATCTATTTCGAGAATCTTAAGCGTAAAATATCATGGAGAATTCCAGGAGAACCGGCGATATCGACTGCAAGACCAAATAGCTATGGACGGAATACAATGCTTTGTGTTTGGTGGGATCAGAAGGGAATGATCTATTATGAGCTGATGAAACCTGCGAAACCGTTAATTCCCAACGTTACCGACAACAAATGAGCGATTTGCATCAAGCTTTGCGTGAAAAACGACCAGAATGTGACCAAAGACAACATAAACTGATTGTGCTTCACGATAACGCACCCTCACACACAGCAAAACCGGTCAAGGAAACGATTGCGACGTTTGGCTGGGAAATCCTTCCGCATGCGGCTTACTCACCAGACTTGGAGCATTCCGATTTTCACTTATTTGCATCCATGGGACATACACTTGCTGACCAGCGCTTCACATCTTACGGAAATGGCTTAATGACTGGTTTGCAGCACAAAAGGCACAGTTATTTTGGTCTCACATCCACACATTGCCGGAACGATGGCAGAAATGTATCGCTAGCGATGGCCAATACTTCGACAAAAATAGTTCTTAGCATTGTCATCCAATCAATGTGTCTTTTCTGTACATAAATTCCGGTTTCATATTTACGCACCTGGTATTTGCTGTAATGGTTTCCCTACTCCCCGAAATTCTCAATAATGCTACTCCGAGCTAGTGACAAATACGATAAAATAACAAAATAAATAGTTGTATTAGATCAAAAACAAATATGTTCGTAAAAGGAAATGAAAGATGAGAACAATAGTAAGTATTAATTTAATAAGTTTGTTTGGAAATACAAAACTTTACTATTTAGCAGAGCAGATTACGTTGAAAAAATACTTATCTCAGAGCAAATTAGAGTAGAAAGACTTCTCGTATAAATGTTTTACTATTCCTCCAGTTTCAAAAATTACGCTACTCAAATCTGGTGAAAAACGGAAAACGGGCGCTGTCCTGTTTGTATCCTGGGCCAGATTCTTATTATTCTGGGTTTCTATGGGATACATCTAGGTGTATCTCTGATATTTTTAGTGTTATGGAAATACCAACAGCCTTTTAAAGATCTTTATGTCTCTACTTGAAACCCCAATAAAAATATTTCTAATTTGGGCGAAATTAGATATTCCGTGGATGAATCCCCATGCATAATATAATGTTTCTTGAGTTTTCGTTATTTTTAGATGCATCCGTAACGTTTGTGGGTGTCAGGTAACTACAAGCACCGCGTTTCGGGTCATGAAATCTATATGTTATATAAAAATACCGATATATCTCATTCTGGGAGAAACTAGCACTGATCTACCTGTATTCTGAGACAGGACTGTAAGTTCTATGTGTTGTACTTGTTTCCGTCTAGGTTAACCTACTTTCTTTTTTGGAGCTGATGCGTTATTTAGACGGTAAAAAGTTATCAACCATAATATCTGCTATCATGTATATGGATTTGAATATGATGCTAGGTCACTTCGGGCAAAATTAGCGCTGTCCTGTCTTTATCCTGGGAAATTAGTTTTAGCTCTGTGTTGTCCTTCTTCTCATCTAAGAACACCCAATTTTGCTTTTGTAATTAATATGTTAGTTAGATAACAAAAAATTGTCAACCATAATATCTGCTATCATCTATATTGATTTGAATATGATGCTACATTATTTCGGGCAAAATTAGCGCTGTCCTGTTTGTATCCTGGGACAGGACACTTGGTTGTATGAGTTGTCCTTGTTTCCGTCTAGGTACATCCACTTTTGTTTTTTTTTAAACTAATGCGTTATTTAGACGGTAAAAAATTGTCAACCATAATATCTGCTATCCTATATATGAATTTGAATATGATGCTAGAGCACTTCGGGCAAAATTAGCGCTGTCCTGTCTGTATGCTGGGACAGGACACTTAGTTGTTTGTGTTGTCCTTGTTTCCGTCTAGGTGCACCGACTTTTGTCTTTTTAATTGATGCGTTATTTAGACGGTAAAAAATTGTCAACCTAATTTTTTATATCCTATATATGAATTTGAATATGATGCGAGAGCACTTCGGGCATAATTAGCGCTGTCCTGTCTGTATGCTGGGACAGGACACTTAGTTGTATGAGTTGTCCTTGTTTCCGTCTAGGTGCACCCACTTTTGTTTTTCGAATTGATGCTTTACTTAGGCGGCAAATAAAATTTAACCTTAATATCTGCTGTTTTGAATATGAATCTGACGCTAACTTCACGCCGGTTATTTACCTGTTTTAACTGTTAAAAGTGCATTGAAAGAAAATAAAGAGATATGGTACTGTAAAAGGCAACTAAAAGTTATTTTAGTATACTAATATAAAGTATGTGCTATGTTGGATATGTTATAGGAACAGTTATTTACAACTATTCAATATGACACAGGCAATAAGCCCAGAAAACACAAAAAAGGTTTATTAAACATGAACGTACAATTCTAGTGTAATTGTTTGTGAAGGACCCTGGAGGGGCTAAATGAGGAAACCTTTTGCCACGAAGGCTTGGCACTAAGCTTGGTCTTCTTTAGGCTTGCTTCTTTTTCTTTATGGGCCTTGCTACCAGCTAAGCCCAAAATTCATTGTAGTCGGCTGGGGTGTATGATATTAGCTTAACCACTAGCCTATATCTCAGTAAATAATAACGAGACATGAGAGCTGTCATTAGCAAACTGTGTGTGGGAAGATAAACATTAGATTTTTACAAAAAAGCGAAAATCGAAAGGAAAAAAAAACATGTGACAAAAGGCATTTCATAAATAAACGATTCAGCTCTCTGTTGGTTCAAGGTTACTCGTGGAATGTAAAGCACGCCCAAGAACGGAAATTGGTAAGTATCCCAAGTAGAAATAAAGTTGAACATGCCACTGCATGCAACAGAACAATAACAAAATTCCAGTCTCTGATTAATTCAATGAAATAACAAGCACATAAAGGCATTCCAAGAATATCCTTCGACGTCACACCTAAATAACGAAAACATCGGAGAGTCGTCTTATTACATATCCAAGAAATGTGAATGACATCGAGGAGGCCGACGTTACCTTTTATCACCGAAACGGAAACTGGAAAAAGAACAAACATTACGCAAAAGTACGATTCATAATCAGAACACTAAACGAGAAACAGTTCGAGTACCATCAAAGGTCCTTTTACAGCAAAACATTGAACACGCTATTCACGAAATCAGACCCCCAACATTAGAAGAAAGTGTTTCGAAACTTATGGTGACGATTACACCATGCTTACATGAGGAGAAAGTATTTAAGCTTCTTTTGTAACTGTAGAGTGTCGCAGTGTTGCCAACCAAATATGTAGATGTATAAGTAGGTTTCAGTAGGGTAATTTGGCGGTATTTTATTTTAAAAATCGTAATATTTCCTGTTTCAGTACGGAAGATCTCAATGAGCAGCATGGGTTGAAACAAGCAAATCTCTATATTTGCTGTATCAAATGTGGAACCCTACAGCACTAGCGTTCCTAACAGCAAACTTATAAAATAAAACTGCCAAATTACCACTACTTACCACAATAAAATTGCTTCATCAGGCATCACGTTGTGCTGTTCAGTACTCACAGTGTTGCCAGGTTTGCCAAAAAATTCTCTAAAACTCTGATTTCATGCAGACATCATAGAAAATGTATTTATTGTCATTCCGTATATTGCAAACACCACACAACGGCCTAGTTTAAATAGTTTAATATGCAAGGACGTTAACAACACAAAGACAGCATTTCAGAGATATTGTGAGGCCAAGTAAGGATTATCGTCATTTTATGACTATGTTTTAGAATTCTTCTCTCTCTCTCTCTCTCTCTCTCTCTCTTTCTTTTTTTCTTTTTCTCTCACCCTCTCTGTCTCTCACTCACTCACTCTCTCTGTCCCTCCCTCCCCCTCACTCTCTCTTCCTCACACACACACACACACACATCACTCACACACGTTGGATAAGTGTCATATTTGAATTCTTCGAAAAGTACCTTAGGACACTTTATACGTATGCAGCTGACACTTACCTGTCACGTTTCTTTCCCCACTTATCAAAGTTGACGGGACAAGATTTTTCGTATAACTTATTTTTTAATCGACATGAAAGGTAGTTTTAGATAATTGCTCAAACATTTGTGGTCCTTGCCACAATGCAATGTAGATAAAAAAAATAATAATTTTGCATGCTTCATGCTGATGTCGAGAATCAATTTCGCATAGTAATATTCAAAATTTTCGATTTCCCGTCTTTTTAGCAATTAACCCAGGTCAACCATAGATTTTGTAATTACCGACCTCTTTGGGGACCTTGCTGCAGTGAAGAATATTGATTTTGAATTTATTTATGGTCTTTAGGCATTTATGGCTCAGGACGGGATAGGGTATGGAGAAGGAGTTCGGGTACGGAGAAGCTATGAAGAAAATATTTTTTTCTGTGCTATGAAATTAGTGATTTTCGATTTCAAAATTTTTAACATTTAAGTTAAGCCAGCTCAACCTTAATTTGAGACAATTTCACAAACTTTGGGAACCTTGTGACAGTGGAAGATACTTGGAGAGTAACAAACGATTCTCCATGCTTCTTACTTATGTTAAATGGAAATATTTCCGCACTATAATTTTAGCCGTTTCTGAATTTGCCTTTTTGGTCCGCATACCTACGTCATTATAGGCTAGCACATATCAGTGTTCTCTTTCAATTTCTTGTCTAAACGTTCCTGCTGCGGTAATCGATAATGCAACGCTTACTCAGGTCACGGTCACTTACATTAGTCACACTCTTGTGCTACATTTATTGAAAAACCTCTGATTGACCTTCACTTACTTCCCCTCGTCTCTCTCTCTCTCTCTCTCTCTCCATTTCGCATTAGCACTTGCTACCTATCTAGTGAGGAGGCTTAGTGTAGAATTGTGTATTGTACATGAAAAAGCATGAAACTTGGTATATATGTAAATTATAACAAATTAGTTATTTTAAGCGCTGTAGACATTCGCATTGTGCACCCTGAGCCGGCATATTGGAAAATGGTCACCAAATCAGTTTCTTAGCTATAACTCTTGAGTGGATGGTCCTATTTCAATTTTCTTTCCGTTAACTGGCTCATCATTTACGTATCCAAATGTAAATTTTAACGAGCTATTTGTTTTAAACGTAGTAGAGATTTTCAGATTTCGTTCTGAGCCACTATGTTAAAAAAGAGACTACTCAAATCAGTTTTGTATCTATACAATCTGAGTGAATAGCCCTATTTTAATCTTCTTTATTTAATGTTGTTCGTTATCCTCCTAATTGTAAATTGTAACGAACTAGTTATTTTAGGCGTTATAGACATTAGGAACACAGACTCTGAGCCACTATATTGGAAAATGACCGACCAAATCAGTTTTTTAGTAATGGTCCTATTATAATTATATTTTCTTTAATTGCTAATAATTTAATTCCTCAATTGTAAATGATAACGAAAAAGACATTGGTCACATAAAATATGAGCCGTCATATTGGAAAATGCCCGCCAAAAAACAGGTTTCGAGTAAAATATTTTAAGTGAATAGTCCTATTGTAATATTGTTTTCGTTAAATTGTTCATTATTTACTTTTCCAAATGTAAATTATAAAGAACAAATTATTTTAAACATTGTAGGCATTGCCATCATCCACTCTAAGCTGCTGTATTGGATAATAGCCTCTCATATAAGTTATCTTACCATAACTTCTGAATTAATATTCCTGCTGTAATTATGCTATTTAAAAAAGTGTTTCATTATTCTCCAAATGAAATTATAATGAGAAGATATTTTTAGTGCTGCAGGCATTAGCAAATTTCACTTTCAAGCGATATTTTGAAAAAATGACGGCTCATTTTAGTAAAAAATATCGCACTACCTTATCACTTAGCTGGTCGCAGAGATCTAACTCTGCAATCAAAATAGTCCTGGTGCTTGAACTACTGGAAAAAGCACACACTGATGAAAGAAAGAAAGGAAACTGTTAAAACAAATAAGAAGGGAATTTTAAATATTAACTCCAGAAAAAAGTATGAAATGTTTCTGTAAAGGGGTTTCTGGTTCAATTAGTGATGTTAGCCAAAATATAACGCTTATTGTTTTGTGAGGAATTAAATGAAAAACAATTTCAAATACCACATTAGGATAATTCACTCAAACGTTGTAATAAAAACAAAAACAGATTTTTGAACCCCATTTTCCAATATGACGTCTCACTGCATTATGTCAATGCTTACAACCATTAAAATAAGTAGAGCATTGTAATTTATATTTTTGAATTAAATTATTAACATTAAAAAAAGATATTATAATAGGAACATTCACTCGAGTGTCATCGCCAAAGAGAAACTTATTTTGATCACCGTTGTTCATTATGGCAACATAGATTGCGAGACGCTAATGCTTACAAATAGTTCATTATAATTCAAATTTGACGAAGGATGAAACAATTTTCAATAGGAGGATTAGACTAGGAACATTCATTCAGAAATTAATGTCAGAAAGCTCATTTGAGCGACTGTTTTCCAACAAGGCGACTCACAGTGATTCCTACTAACGACTACAACGCTTAAAATAAATAGTTCGTAAAAATTTACATTTAGAGAATCAGGAGCTACTTAAAGAAACGAAGAGTGCAATACAATTATTCGCTTTAAAAAAACTCATTTCGGCGGCTATTTTCCAATATGGCAGCTCATATTTCATGCTACGAATGTCTACAACACTTAGAATAACTGGTTCATTATAATTTACATATGGGTAAGTAAATTATTAGCAATTAAAGAAAAGAAAATCATAATAGGACTATTTACTCAAAGTGATAGCGACAAAAACTTGTTAGGTTGACTATTTTCCAATATAGCAGCTCAGTTTATGCCTACAACGCTTAGAATAACTAGTTCGTTATAACCTACTTTGGGGAAATTACGAACAATTTAAGAAAAATAAGACTACAATAGGACTCTTTACTTGGATTTTATTGCCAGAAAACCAATTTAAGCAATTTTTTGAATATGGCTGCTCAGAGTGAAAGATGAAAATCCCTAAAATGTTTCAAACATCTTGGTCGTTAAAATTTACATTTCTAGAACAATGAGCTACTTAACAATAAGTTTACAATAGCACTATTCAGTTAAAAGTTATAACCCCAAACGAGATTGTATTGGCTATTTTCCAAAATGGCGGTTCATAGTGAATACTATAATGTGTATGTACAATTCAAGAAAACGAAAGTTACAATAGAATCACTTACTCAAAAGTTAAAGCTTAAAAACTTATTTGCCGGTCATTTTCCAATATTACGGCTCAGGGTGCACGATGCGCATGCCTACAACGCACAGTGCGACCGATTCCAAAAAAGGCTGGCCAAAAGTAAAAAATGCAAAAAGACAACCCCTATTGTAAAACTGTCTGTACATCATGTTACAATCAAGATGATTATCTTTTTCATATTTTTTGGGTCGCTGATTACGAATTTGAAGTCAGAGTTGCAAAATTGAACCCCTTTCAAAACATTTTAACATGTTAGTGTACTTACATGATAATTGTTTTTAATGAAATATTACTTTTTTTTAATAAATGATTTCTGATTGGATTTTGGGCGGTCATTTTGGACCCAAGATGGCGACGTTTTCACAATATTGTAATATTTACGTAAACTACACTTAATGATATATCTTTATGACAAATTTCGTTTCTCTAGCTTAAACGGTGTGAAAAATGGATACACCTTTATGACATATTTCGTTTCTCTATCATAAACAGTGTGAAAAATGGATTTTTGGGCTCCTCATTTTGGATCTAAGATGGCGTCTTTGTAAACATTTTGTAATATTTTCTTAACCTGCTGATGATCATGTACGTTCATATCTAATTTAGTGTTTCTAGCTCTTCACTACACTACACAACAATAGGTTTGGCGGCCATTTTGGATACAAGAAGACGACTTCTTCAAAATGTAATATTTCCATCAACTACTCGTAATAATACACCTTTATGCCAAATTTCGTAGCTCTAGTTCAAAAGATGTGGAAAATTATATTTGGGCTCCGCCAATTTGAAACAATTCAATAACAGAAAGAGACAACTTCGGGCAGCTATTTTTTTATATTGAAGAAAATACATTTGACTGTAACTTAAAATAAGTCTGACAACGGAACAACACGGAACAACGTAACTTTTTTCAAAATAACCTATCGTATTTTGAAGATTCCAATTAATACAAATCACTAACTATTATTGCTTCACTAATAATTGAATCGGCAGTTTGAAGAAGGCAATAAACGCCAAAAATGTGAAAATCTACTTTATGCCGGATTTAATATCTGGAAGGGATGGCGCATCTATACAATACACAAAGAAAGCAAAAAAAGCATTAGTAAATCCTTCAAAAATAGGTGCGAAAGAGAGATGGACAAAACTAGCGTAACAGCTATTTTTCACTGCTACATGGGATAAATTGCTATGATTGCTACAACCGATGAAAAATAGCAGTTACTGGCTTAGCTGCTATTTTTCTCCGAAGCTTGTTAATGGTAAGACACATTGTTTCCTGTTTTCTAAACAAACAGAAATGCTGGGAGAACGGAACAAAATGGCAGACTTGTCTGCAGAGAGGACAACCATGATGTGTGAACACTACGTAATTAGTAGCGTCTGTTACTCGTGTACGGAATTGATATAAAGAGCTCTCAGAAAGCACTGGTTGGTAGTTGGCTACGCGGAGTAATGGATAAGGCGTCGGAGTTATAATCCAGTGGTCTCGGCTTCGATACCAGTTCATCGCAAGTTTTTATTTTTAAAATGGTTCATATTTTATTCATATTTTAAATAGATTATTTTAAAATGTTATTGTTTAATTTGTTTTATAACTTTATTTGCACTCAACGTTTTTTGTAATATTTTCCGTTTATTCTGATTCTGTAGTCCAATTCAGATTTAATAAAATGGTAAAAGAAAATGGGTAAGGCATTTGACTTGGGATTCAGTGGTCCCGTGTTCGGTACTCCTTCACCTAAAGGTTTTTTTTTATTTTTAAGAGCATCTCCTTTTTATTTTTTAGTTTCGAAGGAAAGATCTGGTCTTGCTATTAGACTTTTTTCTTCCTTTGAGGCAGTGAAAACAGTACGCACATTATATAGTTTATAAAATTCACATAATTTAGAAAAAATGAAACATCAATTTGAAGAAGTGAACAAACGCTAAATAATCAAAATTAGTTTTTAACTAAAAACGCACCTCAGTTTATACCCGTTGATCATAAGGTAGAAGAAAAGAACGATAGCTAGTTATAGAATGATTCATCTGGCCTTGGAAATATTAGTCAATTTCAAGAAGAAAACAAGGCCACTAGCGTCTCAAAACAAGAAGGCCTATTTTCGAATATATGAGTAAACACGATTCAGTCGCGTGTGCAATAAAAGAGAACACCATACCTGACTTTACCAAACTTCTACGTGAACTTGGTCACTAATTGTATTAAATTTCCTAATGCGTTTATATAATAATAAATCACAGCCATATTCAATCCACTACTGGATGAGGCCTCTCCCCGAAGGGAGGAGTTGGTCTACAGCTCAAACGCTGACCAAACGGGTTGGGAGAGGAGAGCCGAAGCTCTCACTGTGATCGCCACTGTCTTTTATTCACTGCAGCTCTCCAGTTGTCCTCACGATGCTGGGTCAACACTGAAATTTTTGAACCCCCAGCGGGAATCGAACCCGGGACCGCTCGCACTGAGGAGCTACGTAGCTAGGCTACGGAGGAGCTCAATGCGTTTATATATATATATATATATAT
>JAGDQP010005112.1:54484-80496 GCA_022664845.1 Lepisma saccharinum | reverse complement strand
TTTTTTTACTAAATCAATGTCGTAATCTCTTTAACCCTCGGGAACAACAAAAACGTATATTTTACCAAACTAAAAAAAAAAAATTAACTTAAAAAGTATATAAGATATCACATTAAAATATGGTGTGATTAATAAGGATGGTACGTAGAGTAAACAGAAAAATTTTCATGCCGTTCTGAGACTGTGGGTTTCATTTGACATTGTAGCTGAATGATTTGAAATGGACTGACCCATAACTTTTCTTATGCTGATTTGGCATGAACTGATCCCTATTATATATAATTATTACTTGATAACTTCAATTATAACGGACAGCAATAATAGACAATTTAAAATCAAAATTAATTAAAATACGAGAAAATACAGAACGTAATGTGTGACCTGGAATATTTTTTCAAATGTCACAGCTACAGAAAAGAATTCAAAATTCCGTCAGTAATCATACCTACTTGTTCTGTTGAAACAGTACACCAAGTCTACTTACACGAAGATTTTGAAATATCTTCTCGACGTCTCCTTGGACAATTCTATTTGGAAGGTTTCCCACAAACGCAGTGTAAGGAGGCTCCGTAGGTAATGGCTTCTTTCCGGGTCCTCCACGTCTTCCTCCATAATCTCTGTTGGAACGAACAAACATATTTCACTCAACATCACATGAACGAGAAAGAGACAGGTTAACTCTACGTATTGGAACTAAAGATTAGCGCATGCAGTACCGGTACTGTTTATTTCGTACTGGCAGTCCTACGAAATGGCGTGCACTTAACGATTATGTATGACGTGTTCTAACAGGTTTCAATGCTTTTAAATTGTAGCAGTTCGTCCGAGTGTAATAACTAGAAGTGTAAAGTAGAGAAAGAAAGAACAGTACACTTGATGCGATCTGACCCATTCCGGACAAACTAGATTTACGATCCTTTCATGTTATAAGCGCCTGTAAACACAGAAATACAGTAACAAACTGGTTTTAACGAAAGACAAAATTTATTTTAATAAATTGAGGGCAAATACAGTACAACACTGCAAATTTACGCTGCGGAGAATCAACTAGACGCGCTTAGTTGTATACGATATACAGATATTTTGAAATTGACGATTTTTTAAAAATTATTATTATTTAAAAAAAAATGTCCCGGTTAAAGAAGGTATTAGTGTATGTGCAAAAGCGAAGTGGAAAAATTTGAGATACACTCTATCACGTTATATACGAGCCATGTTTACGTATCAAAATGCCAATGATCAAATAAGGACGTGATAAAATTTGCAGGCGGGAAAGTGCGCAATTACTTAGCTACGTGAAACTTGCTTTTACAGGATCTGAGCTGGTCAAGTTTGAGACATGATATATCGTTGCGTTTAATTGAACTGTCCTAATTTTCCTAGCTGTTGTCCACTCCAGCCTATGTTTGAAAACTCCTCGGATAACAATACAAGCATGGATGACTCGTGGTGGTGAACTGTAGTCATTATTTTAAGGGCAATGTAAAGCCAAGATCTCCAACAATAGATGTCAGCACCATCTCCGTATATGTTTAATGTATTTTTATCGTTGCACGAAATGTCAATGCTGTTTCAACAAATTCAAGGCTAGAGAGTTCAAATTTTCAGGGAAGAAAGTTTATAACCAATTCAAGAGTTCTATCCGTGCCGAATTTTCATCTCCCTTCTTGTTCACTGTTGTTATGCCTATAACAATGAACAAGAAAGCAAATAAAAAATAGGCACGGATAGAACTCTTGAATTAGTTATGAACTTTCTTCCCTGAAAGTTTCAATTCTCGAGGCTTCAATTTGTACGGGTAGAATTGAAATTTTGTGCAACGATAAAAATACATTAGACATATACGGAGATAGTGCTGCCATCTCTTGTCGGAGACCTTGGCTTCACATTGCCCTTAATCGACAAAATCAAGTAAGAGAGTATTGCCTAGCCCTTGTTTGACAAGAGACAATTCCTGCATATTGAGGCTCATTCTACAGGATGTGACTGATACATTATCCTGAATACACATGTCCATGTGATGCTTACCTGACTAAATTCATGACCTGAAACTCTAGGTATTGTATTATAGTCTCTAACGCAGAGAAACTGACTTCAGATTAGGTTTTCGCGGCCTACGTTTACACGGTCATTTGCTATCTAGTAACGCTACAGCCTTTCTTTTGGTATTTTTGCATTAAACGCATGTAGTTTGTAACGCAGACTAGTGTTTGAATGATAGTACGTAGGAAAGAACAGACTTTTAATTTCAGTTTGAACTGAACAGCGACTTCGACTTTGTACGCAATGGCCCGTTAAGTGCATTATGAACGATTAGAGTGATTATTCACTTAGCTCTATGAGTGTAAATTTTACAATAACGCACATTACGTCAAATGAACATGTCCGGTCATATTTTTTTTATTGCTATAAAACATTCTTCTGCATACAAATCAGACTCCAAAAAAACACTTCGTTTTGTGTAGCATAGATCAAGAACAACCCAACAATCAAGTTGTGATGAAACTTGGTATGGTTATAGAATTTCTGACGCTGAGACCAAAAATGTAAATTGTACTCAAATCGGTGGTGGGGTTCAAAAGTTATGGAGTTTCAAAATTATGACAAAAATTGACCGAAAAATGCGCGCGACACCATACGAAAATAATAATAATAAAAAAACATAACTTTCTTCGTATTCGTCCCAGAGATTTCAATTTTGTTTTATGGTATTCAGAATGAAATGAGCTATCGTATGAAGTGAAATGTATACACCGCAAAGTAGCAGGTCAGGTACAGATCTCGCTTTTTGATGAATTACAGAATTCAGCCTGGTATTCCACCACCAGCCCTATTTTCAATTGTGACAAAAATTGTTGTACAGATAACTGGTAACATGTACTTGCACTATACCAAAAACTGTGATGGAGAAACAAGAAGAAGTGGATGAAAAAAATGTTTGTTGGCCAAAAGTCAGGTGACAGTCCTGTCACAGAGAAGGCTTTTGAGTTGGAGGTCCACACTGGCCACAAATGATGCTTGGGAGGGGGGCAAGTACAAAAACAAGTGATCACTACGGCCACCATGTTGAAATTCGCCATATTGAATATCACTAATTTTTTAAATAGGAAGGTAAGCATGCGACACATGTTTCACTATGTTTTTTCTCATGAATTCAATGCCACTGTCCGTTTTGTCCTGTCACGAACCGTTAACTAATTATGGCCTGTTTTCTCCCTCTGTGTACCCTTAGAACACATGCTCGAAATAACCACTCTGTGCAATAAAGCTCTTCCACTCATGCAAAGCCAGCAATGACTCTGGACGCACGGCACCACATGCATCTTCAATCCGCCACACCAGGTGCTGTAAATTCCGGATCAAGTCGAGAAATCCAGAGAGCGCGGTAGCCAAACTTCATCTACAGCACGCTGAACGCCGATCAATACATACGATTGCTGAATGAGAATATCCTGCCGTCATTGTTCTCGGAGGACGGTTCATACCCAACAGGATGGAGCCCCTCTCTATTAAGGACGTGGCGTGCGGGAATACCTGGAAAAGCAGTTCCCTGGGAGGTGGATCGGGCGTCAGGGACAGGTGGAGTGGCCACCATGATATCTGGTCCCCGTATCTCAGAACCGGTGCGCTTGCGTAAGATCTGCGGCAATCGACTCAGGAGGTCCGAAAACAAAGATATGCATTAGAGATAGAAACTTTAAACGTTACCGTCAGCAAAAACACCAAGTAGTGATTGTTTTTAAAAGCCTTTGGTTTCTCCGCATTTATACGTATCTGTGCATTTCTTGTGAGAAAATCATCAGTATAGTAGCGCAAAGATGGCTGGGGTTTACTTCCACACATCGCCGGAAAAGCAAAAAATTACCAGAGAAAACACCCATTAAAAATGATGGAAAAGGATAAAATCTTGAAAAATCCTTACCTGTATGTTTTTCAAAAAACCTACTTGCACGGCGGAAGGAAATGCGTCTTTTAAAGAAAGTAGTTCCCGTAACACCGACTTCTATGTAAATCAATACTAGACTGATCAATGCCATTAAATATGTCATGAACATGTGTATGAACCGAACCACACTTTTCTAACCCGTCTTCGCTCGCTTGGCATACGGTGTTTTTTTTTTCTTTTTGTTAATTCTAATGTTGCAATTTTGAAAGATGTATCGTTATAAAAATAGGTCAATGGTGTTATTAGGAACAAAGGGACCAGGCAGTAATACACAGGGGCATTGATGAGCTTGAATGTGAGAGGTTTTTGACATTTTTAATTGATTATCGTGAAGTAAGATATTAAAGTGGTAAAGTAAATTCTCTAGCAGAGGCAGTTAATATTGTGGGAAATGCATTCAATTTTTAGTTGTTTTTTTTATAGCTGATATTGCGTTTTATACAGTTTACCGTTGGCGGCCATGTGTACAAGTAAAGCCGTAGGTCGACCACATAAACTTTATCCACATATTTAACATAATCACGCTACTCACTTAATCGAAATATGATTAAGATAACCAGCTCAGGCCATCAAGGGTTATGGTAACCGTACCAATGGTTGATCAAGAAAATGTTCTAGTGCAAACAAGAAATGACGTTCATATAACAGAAAAATAGTTATCTTTCTACGAAACAAACTATGAGGCAGTGCAGAATAAGTCAAAGAAAAAGGAGCACGCATTTTTGCTTCATTTGACAAGCCAATAGGCAAATATATCGCTGAAGGGGTAGTTGCACCAGTACTTGACCAGCTATAGTAGCCAATCGTGAACTACGATTGTTCCAGTGTACTGTACCTCGAGAAACGAAGGGAAATAATCTATATGGCCGTTCTACTGTACGGATTTTGATCATTCTTAAAAAAAAAAAAAAAAAATCCAGCACTGTATTTTGATATGGGGCAGTCTATTAGCTGTTAAAATCCACACCGATGCCGGGACCTTTGAGTCGATGGCCTACCGCTCGGCCGGCACATTGTAGTAGTACCTGCAGGAGTATTAGTAGTAGTTATAGTATTAATATTAGTAGTAGTAATAGGTACAGGGTATCCGCACCATGGGGGCGCAGCCCGCCAATTTGAAGCGAGTAGTGGTGAATGGCTCAATGACTGTTGTCAACACATTTTCTTCACCTCGCACCTACGTGCGGGAACTTTTGCTAGTAATGTCATTAATTATTTCACTGTACCTTCTAGTTGATATTCAATATAAACTTGTATTAATCGTAAATCAGTCCTCTTATTGTGCGCTCTGGTTTCTTCCAGATCCACTTTACATGATCTGGGAACTACACTGTTAAACCTTGTAGAAATATATAACATACTTTGTTGTCTACTATATCCAATATAAACTCTTATTACCCTTTGTTTTCCTTATTGATTAATCACTGGTGGCAATGCTTGTACAGTCGCCCTATATTACTGATTTCAGGAAAATTAGGTTTGCTATAAATCGTGAACAAATAATCTGCTTATGGAAGGTCATCGTCTACACGAACCAAAAAAATACTAACTTGTCAAGTACACTAAAGGTTGTACTAAGGAAACACTTTTCCCTTGTACATCTCCAAAAGCATATTTATAGAATTTATCAGTCATATATATTTTTGTAAGTGTACGGTTGTCTTCGTGTCTAAAGCGGTCGCAAAATTAATTCGATTTAAGACAACTACACATAATATTTTTTTAAAATATCTTTCTGTAACAAGCGGTGTTCACAAGTGATTTTGAAACCGGCAATGTTCCCTGCGTGCTGAATGTGTACCGATACAACTCTTTGGCTTAAGCTATATATTACGAAGTATCAATCCAATACTTTCCGTCCATTCTGGACTATACATGTGATTGACTATATGAAATTTATTAAAGTTTTGTTTATATCCCTCCTCAAGTCACTGGATGCAATGACCTTATACAGACGCCAACACGCACATCGAAAACCCCAACACCGTACATTAACATGAGGCGGCTAGTGCCGAATAGCGAATGGTTGCGCTTACAAACAATAACTATTTTAGCAAAAAATGTACCTTTCTATCGTTAATACGTAGTTTTATAACAGAAACGTATATTCATCATTTTACAATACGATAATATCTTGACCAACTACAGCGTAATAACAATGTTTACTTGCCTTGAATCACGATCATCATAATCACTTCGCCCAGCCATATTGGATGCGAAGACGAATCCAACCAAAACAATTGCTAATTACAAAGTGGATTTTTGTAATCTAATATGTTGAAACCAGAAAATATGCTATATAATCCCCGAAAAATTCTTTAGTTGAATTAATTAAGTACATATAACATAGGATTTTAATTTTAATTTATTTAGTCATTATATTGCAATAATTAAAATTCAATGCGATTAACGTAGTACATGCAAGATGGTTGCAGAGGGAGACCGCATGGATAGTGAAAATAGCGAAATTCCGACTGAAAATGTTGAAAAAACTATTTTGGATGTGTTTTGGGTTCTGAGCAGTCCTTCAGAAAGTAAAAGAATACAGGGTGGAGTATCGTTGCTTCAACATTTGACAGAGAAGCAAGAAAATTACAAGGTTCGGTAGTGATTGTTTTATTGTTCACGTGTATCACATGGAAGAATTTGCAGTGTTTTGATTTAAAGTTACTATGGGTCTGTCAGCTTTCTTTTCTACCTGCTGCCTATGCATGCGTGGTCTGGGAAGTAGTTTCTTTTCAGAAAGTAGATGTTAGCGATAGTAAGTTGCTGTTGTTGTGAAGTATAGAGTTAGTAATGTACCTAGCAGCATTTGAAGATGCGGTGGAGTTGTCCAAATGATATGATGAATGCATTTGGCTATTTATATCCAATTATGAAAGTAAATATACATAAAAGCATGAACAAGGAACGTAGTAGTCGTAAAGGGAATTTTAACGGTATGAGAATGCGAAAATGTAGATAACGCCATCATTAGGTATAATATTTTGTTGTAGATCACGGATAAACTTCACTTTATGTCCCGCAGCCTTCACCTGCTATTGAGCCATATGTACGCTTAATACCACTCATTCCCTTGCAAATAACAGGTAAAACGTACACTATGGACTCCAAAAAGTTCAATATTTACCGGAGAAATTTAATTGCAATGTGTATGGAAGCGTACATTTTTGAGTGGTAGAGCGGACAGTCTGAGGAAGTGTTTGAGTTCGATAATGAACGTCCAGAATTAGTTAAATTAATACTTTACATGAGCTCCTGCTGGTGTGTGGCGTTGTTGGTTTTTAATACGCAGTTACCTTGATTGTTTGGCATCCAGAACGGCTTAACTATAGTAGTGACGGACCAATTTTTAGCAATTTACAGGATGAATTGAGATAATTGTGTGATGTTTATGAGTAATTAGGAGCAAGATAGTAATGTGGGTAACATTATAAGTGAATAGTAATATTGTTGTAGTGTGTGTTTAAGATGTTTTACGATGCACTGCATGTTGTGGCGGAAGGAACTATTTTGCGTAGAGTTACAGTTGCTGTCATGTGGAAGGCGGTAAGGCAGTGTTGACATGGCGCGTCTTTGTGGTGGTTATGAGATATCTTGCGTTATTGTTATTGAATCGTATAGAAATGACGAGGGAAAGTGCATTTTGAAGGTTATTTAACAGAGTATTTATGTAAGGAAAGGAAAAGGCCAAGAAACAATTGTACACGACTTTCTAATGGAAACTGGGAGAGTTAACACACCTGTGTGCTGAAGGTAAGTGTGAATATGTGTCAAAATATTGTAAAGACACATGACCGCACCTATCTTTACCTAACCTCCACGTTCATATGTTCAGTAATTTAAGATAATTTACGAAAAAGGAAAGGAAGGCATTACTAATAATAAATGTGAACATATAAAAATATATTTTGTAAAGATACAAGACCGCACCTAACCTCCACGTTCGTATGGTCACTACTTTAAAATAATCT
Source organism: Lepisma saccharinum (assembly GCA_022664845.1). Lineage (NCBI taxonomy): Eukaryota > Metazoa > Arthropoda > Insecta > Zygentoma > Lepismatidae > Lepisma > Lepisma saccharinum. Next base: position 72,576 of record JAGDQP010005112.1, on the reverse strand, counting down.
ACGAAAAGTGCAAGAAAACAATTGCGTAAACCACTCACCCCCCATGAACACGGAATGTGTATGTTTTAAGTGATTTTGGTTTGGTTCTAGTGATTTTAAAATTGGTCCGTCACTACTATAGTAATGCCTCCAGAACTTCCTAAACCGTGTGCAAAATTGTCACAAGGACCCCTGCAACATAATGCAAAAAAAAAATATTGAAACTTCTACCTTACCGGTATCTAGTAGAACAGCAATCCACCATGTTGGTTCCTGTTTTTATTCCTGCAGTGGGCGCAAAGTGTTGTTAACACTGCCAAATAGAGGCTACTAAAAGCTAGGATGTATAAAAACCCACCAGTGCAAGGGGGACACGGTGTGTCCGAAGGGAGCTGGCTGTGGGGGTGGGGGCGCAGCCCCCGTTTAGCGTTGGGCATATGCGAAAGTGCTGTAGGAACTTTTTTTTTGGCATTTATTTACTATCGCTGGACCAGACCAAAATAAAAAAAATGTACCACCTCAGGTTTTTTGTTTTTTTTTTTGTCTTTATTTGCTCAGCGACTGACCAAGGAGGATCGTTGTTTTTTTTTTTTCCTTCTGCACAGCTACTAATAAAGTACACTTCGAGGTTAGGTATGCCAGGTTCGGCGGGGGGGTTTTTTTTTTTCCTGAACAGTGACCAATCAAGCGCACTTCGAGGTTAGGTAAGTCAAGTTTTTTTTTTTTTTTTGAACAGCGAAAAACACTGATCTACCCGCATCCACATGACAACGACTGTAACTATGCGCCAAATAGTTCCTTCCGCCACCATATGCAGTGCGTCTTAAAACATCTACAAAACTAACTGCAAGATTATTATTCATTTCCACTGTTACCCACATTGTACTTTCACTCTCATTTCAGCGCAAACTGAAGTAAATTACCTCAACTCATCCTGTAAATTTGTTAAAATTGGTCCGGCGATAGTAAACTTAACGCCCCCTTTTTTCGTACGCATTTTAGTGTCTTTCATGTCTGTAGGAAGCAAAACATAGTATTTTGAGGAGTTCCGAGTTCACTATGCCAGAAGGAGTTCTTGCAGAGAATTACGTTAGTTAAAAAAATAGCTAAATTTACAGTGTGTTTTGTTTAATGATTTTTCTGCACGGAGAACATATTTGTCAATGTTAATTAAGTGCCTGAAATTAGTGTGGGAGTGAAATGTGGGACTATATTCTCAGGTGACAGGTATGGTGTATTAAAGGTGTTGTGGGGCGCTTCTAGATCGCTGGCCCGTATATTCTTATACACTAGGAAAATAATTTTATTTTTCCTTTGATTTGTGACTAAAACTTAGGTTAATTCGTGTTAGTATATGAACACATCAAATATGAGATAAAGACCTAAATAGAAGAAATCAGACAACCGTTGAAAGGAGTCAAATATATAATTAGCTCAAAGTTTTAGTGAATTCTTTCTCAGATTGTTTCGTGGTGCAGACCCCTTGTAAATTCATCAAATTTCTTCTTGCATGTTTATTAAAAGATAATGATTTTCCTTCCTTCACTTTGCTACGGGTAATGTCAAAATTAAATTCTGTAAACAGATGAGTCACGTTTACGTGTATAATTTTGTGTATCAAAGGCAAGATATGTGGTTATCTCATTCTTAAAGTGTTACGCATCAGTTATGCACAATCTAACTCAATAGTTAGTGTCGAAACATAAAATTTTGTGTGAGATTTTGTAAAGTCTAAGTTTTTTAACCGCTTAAATTTACAATTGTAGGGCGATGACACCAAAGTATGCAAGGAAATTTTGTATGCTTTGGAGCGTCTGGTGCGAGGGTTGGGCTCTCAACGCCTAGCAGCTCAACAAGGATTCTTTGCTACGCTCGTGACTTTGTTGGCAACATTTCCGCAACTAGAAGTGAAGGATGTTTTATCGCTTGCCAAAAAGCATCTGGCAACGAAGAAGGGAGGGCTTTCAAGACAGGTAAGGTAATATTATTTAACTTCGGTATGGCAAAGTTGAACCAAACTAGTATTCTTATGTATTGGTGTATACCCAGGTTCACAAAAAATGGCAGATTGTTGCATTTTCTATGTCCTACAAGTTGTATAATATTACAGTAATGGCTGAGTATTCAATTTCGATTTGGAAAAAAATTCCATTTGTTCTGCTTGCAACCGATGTTAATTATTATTGCCATTTTGTTTAAATTTTGGACTGAGAAAAATTTTCCATCGGCCGTTTTTTATGAATCTGAATGTATCTCCCCAAAATCTGATTGGGTCATTCCAAGCCAAATTCAGCACACAATATACGCCTGTGGACGCGAGCGTTGGCAAATTATTATATATATAAAACCCTATTAGAAGGATTGAGATTATAAGTGTGGCATAATGGAACGACGTTGTTGTCACATTAGGAAATTTCGGGGTCGGCTTCCTGACTACGTGTTTCCAGGTTTTGTCGGTGTTCTATACAGTAAATACAGACTTAATATATTATTTTAAGGCTAGGACCTTTCCTTTTCAATTTCTGTTCCTGTGTTTATCATGACAAAGAATAAAACATAAAATGCTTTGATATTTTCAGTAACGGTTGTTCTATATTGTTGACAATATCTTCAATAAGCCGAATAGCCGTGGACGGTGATTAACTTAGTGTCTTCTAACCCTTGTACATGCTCACGCACAATTCCTCGGTTGCAGTAGTTCGCAAATTCACAATCTTTAAATTGTCTCATTTGTCGTGTTACTTAAGAGGGCGTTTTTTTAAAAACTAAGACGTACAATTGATTCACTCATGTTACATTCTGCCATGCCCTCATTCGTAAGTTTTGCTTTTAATTGCTCTACAATAATAGCAGATTCAACTCGCATTATTTTCATATTCACTACTGTGGATAGCATAATAGTATTTATTACCTTATCACACATTGAACAATTTGCTGGGTTACCCAGATCAACAAATAAAAACATCTCTTCTCAAGCAGAACGAAAGCCACCTGGGGTGACGAGGTAGCCAAGCTGTGCTACATTGACATCATCTTGCACAATCATGGAAAAAGGTATTGCGGGAACATAGCATATGGGCCAGACACACTGATATGCTTAAGTCCTGACATGTCTGAGGGACTGCCAAGTGACAGGCTCAGGCCATAGGTGCCTAAACGCTATGTTGCCGTAATAACTCTTTCCGTGATTACCAATGTCACACTGCACTGCATACGTACATACAAGCTTCTAGCACTCCACTGCGTTTCTTTTCTACTTCTCCCGCCCACGAATCACGCCTTCACGTAATCGAGAAGCACGCTGCCCCACCACTTGATGATGACTGGCGTACAATCTTCCCGTATAGTCCTTTTTGTATCATATTCACTCAGCATTAACAGATGCTAGCGCATGAACGAAAACAGGTAAAGAGGTGCTGATTCCAGGTTGGGATTCAACGACTTTCATTTAGAGCAGTGGTTCTCAAACGTTTTTGCCCACGGAGCCCTTTTTACCCAAATACGAGACTATGGAACCCTAATATATTTTGCTAGGTCCGGATTTATGTAGTGTAAATTTGTTCACACACGAACCAATGACCCAAACGAACCTCGTGTACAAGTTGGTAACTCCGCGAGCTTCGGATCAGCAATGGGGACGCACGCGAGTTCGAGCCCTACTGCTGGTTATGATAGGTTTTCCCTGTTGATAAGGCGAATGGCGGGGGTGTTATCTCAATTAACCGCTATTTTCCAATACTTATCCTCGGAAGAGTTTTCACGAAGGAACATCATGCTTCAGATATCACAGAGTTGCAAAAATCCGTTCACAAAAGAAAATCAAAAAGAGAAACATACGACGAGTCAAATGCAAAAACAGTTAACTCCTATTTTTGTGAAAATGAGATTATGGTGCTAACTGAAAGTTCAAAAGAATCCATATTTGATGTGCGTTCGTTCTCAAGATAGACATGCAAGAAGCAGTCAACTCCAAGTTTTTTCAATTTTTTTTCTCCTGAACAATTTCATTTTTTAGAGTTGCCTGCTTTTTGCATTTGACCCTTCATATATCCAATGGGGAAGTTCACTATTGAGAGAAATTGGTTTTAGTCAACAGTAAAATAACACTTTCAGTTTTTTCTAATATTCTAGTACTCTAACTAAACCATCAAAGAACAAAGAAAATATACAAATGCATAACAATTTTCCTAATATAAAATATTAATCTACGTACCTCAGTACAATGAATGCATTTTCTTTCTGCCCATGCAAAGTTCTTTTACGTCTGGCTTTATGAAAGATAGTTGTAGTCATATATCAGGCTCAGCATCCAGTTTATTGCGGTGCTTAGTTTTTGTAGAGCCAGTCTAACGAAGGAAAGTAGAACTCTAATAGCCTTCTGTGCTAAATTTGGGTCTTGTGTCTTGACGTTACATCAGTAGTCGCCCAATGGTAATGTATTAAAAACGGACCTTTCTGAAGAGTCAGATGTCAAATCGATGAGATTTTCGTAATCTCGTGCTGTTAGGCTGCGAGGCTTGTCTTTAACATCAAACGGATTCTTTACCCATGCGAAATTTTCCAAATCCTCGTGCATTTGGAAATTACTTTATGAGGGCTTCACTGATTTCACTTACAGGTGCAGGATAATTTCTCTGAAAACGTCAAATTCACGAATGTTTATTTGGTGCTCTTTCAGGAAACTCTTCAGTGTTGGGAAGATATCAAGTTCGCCACCTCGAACACATGAAATCCAGAACTTCAACTTTCTTTTGAATGCACGAATTTTTTCAGAGCTGAAAAATTTCGTTGAAGAGCTAAATTAACTTTGTTGATTTTTTAAATTATGTTCTGTAAATATGCAAGCGTAATCAACCATAGTTTGTCATTCAGCCTTTGTTCAAAACAGGAGCCATTGTCAATTAGGAAAACGCGCACTTCTGAATGGAGCAAAAACGATATGTGAATACTTCCCATATCCTCGCGTAAAATTTTGAATAGCCATGCATTCAACGGTCGAGATTTTATAAAATGGACTATTTTCACAGCATCGTCAAGAACGGTTTTAAGTGTAGAAGGTCTCTTTCTCATGGCTAGTGCATGTCGGTGAAGAAGGCAGTGGCTGCTGCTTTAGATTTTTGCAACTAATTTAATTTGCGAGACAGCACCTGCACATTTTCCAACCATTGATGTCGCGCCGTCTGTGCAAATGTCAATAGATCTGTCCCACGATAACCGATGTTCTTCAAAGAAATTATTTATGAGTTTATATATTTCAGCTCCTATCGCATTAATGGCAATGGTTCACACAAAAGGATATCTTTCGTCCAGTGAATTTACGTGAACATATCGCACAAATACAAGAAGTACAGCCACTCGTGCCAGATCGGTAGATTCGTCCATTTGAAAAGTCACTGGACTTGAGACGACGGATTAGCTCATTCTTTACATTAGTTGCGAGATCTTTAATTCGTCGAGACACTGTGTCGTTCGAGAGAGGAACGAGATATTTGCTTGGCCGAATTCTCATCCAGTACACACTTAACTAAGTCAACGGCACCTCTGCTATTGTGTGGGCTTCCCAGACTTGAGCTGTTCGATAACTGATAATATAAGATGCCTCAGTTGCCTTCTCGTTTGCGGTTTGAGATGCCTGAATCATACATTTTTTTATTAATTTTTCGCGTTTGCACGTAAAATATCTTGGATCTTTATTTTTGTAGTCGGAATGTGTGGATTCGAAATGACGTAATTTAGCAGGGAACATGGAGCTATTTGGAAAAGTTTTCAGACGCAAAACACATTGGGGATGGTTATTAGCGTCTACAAACCCAAAAGAAAGGTAACTTTCATCATATTTACGTTTCAAATTTACGCAGTCGCGAGTTCTTGGAGCAGCACACGGTTTCTCCATTTCAACACACGAATTACATTCTGCCACTGTGGATCCTTTTCTTTCATCGTTGTTATGTTTTGAAGGGGCTGGCACTGGTTCCGAAATTACCGATACAGAAGACGAAAAACTTCTTGATGGATCTTTCAATGTTCCAGTCTTGAGCCACCCATCCATCACCACTCAACACTACCATAAACTCGCACAAATTAATCAGACTAATTTTTTGGCAGACGTATGACACCAGTTCAACTGAAGTTGAAAATAAACCACTGACGGACAGAAACGAGGTTGGAACAAATTTCTCAAGCGATTGTACGCTGCGGATACTAGAAATCGAGCAACAAGAAAACAGCTAAAGCGAGATGCTGCGTCGCGCCTAGTTACTACACTATTTCACAAATGGTAATAGTTTTCCTGTGTTACTGCAAATACATAGCCATGAATCCAACGTTGCCAACATGTACAAAAAAATATAGTTTCTTCTATAATTAAGATTAATTTTCGTTATATGATTGTTCGTAACCACCGCTCGAGATTCATAGGATGTACTATGTGTTGAGCTACCTTGCTAAGATATCATCTTTGGCAAGCCACCCAGCACATAACTTAATCGTAAACCCAATCCAACGAGCCCTATATGAACGCCGTGGTCACGCTACCCGACCACTTGGCATCCGAGCATCAGAGTTATTGGAGAATCTTAATGCAGACCGCCCAACTGTCTGTCCTGTCCGTTTTAGTCTCCGTCCTCCGTGGACACTTGTCCGCCCACGGATTGATCTTTCTTTGTCACCTTTCAAGAAATCGGAGACCTCCATGATTGAGTTCCAGCAGCGTTTTCGTGCGATGCAGAGTCAGTACCCACGTTTTAGCTCTGTTTTTACAGATGGATCCAAATCAGATGAATCTGTTGGATGCGCGTTTATTGTAGAGGGGGAAGCCCGCCAATTTTGTCTTAATCCCAAAGCCAGTATTTTTACTGCTGAGCTATATGCTCTTTTAAAGGCTTTGGATTTTAGTCTTGTTCATGGTTTCAACCGCATCCTTGTTTGTACAGATTCGAAGAGTGTTGTTCAAAGCCTCGACAATATGTATTCGAAACATCCGCTCGTGCAAGATATCCTATGTAAGACACACGCCATCTGCTCTGCCGGTGGTGAGGTTGTCTTTTCGTGGATACCAAGTCATGTTGGTATCCATGGCAATGAATTGGCAGACGAAGCTGCTCGTCAGGCCTCTTTAGGAGCTAACATTGACATTCATCAAGTCCCATTTCAGGACATGATGATATATTATAGGCAGGTTACGCGAAATGAATGGCAGCGACGATGGGATGACGTAGCTGTTAATAAACTGAAAGAAACTAAGGTAACTGTTGCTCCATGGAAATCCTCTTGCCGAGAGAGTAGGCGTGAAGAAGTCCTTCTATGTCGTCTACGTGTAGGACACAGTCGGCTGACACATGGTTATTTGTTACGACGATTGGATCCACCACATTGTAATCATTGCAATGTGGTTTTAAGTATTCGTCACATGTTTTTAGATTGTCCCGGATATAATCATCTCAGACAACGTTATAACATCCCCAATGACATGGCGTCATTGTTACGGGATGAACCAGATATGTTGCGGAGAGTTTTTAGTTATCTCCGTGAGACGGGTTTATCTCCGTCTCTCTGAGATAATTATGTCCCATAGCTGTTAAGTTTTATGTAGTATTATTTTATTTTTTGTGAAGGACTATTTACATCCTTCACGTTTTTACCTTTTCTGCTAAAGACCATATACATCTTTAGTTTTTACTACGATTTTATTTTTCTGAAGAGCTTAGATCTTCAGCTTTTTTATGCTTTTATAAATTTAGTTAACAGCTATTTTTAGACGTGACAAAGATAAGGGGCTTCCCCCGTATCGGGACGGGCGTAAGCCATAGTGCTGTTACCGCCCATAAAATTCATTTTATCTTATCTTATGATTGTTCGTATACAATAATGAGCCAATGTTTTTGATATCTTTGAAAGGTCTATTAATACTTAATCGAGAAAAAGTGCTTAAATAGTGCGGGTCAAAACATGGCAACATTTGACCTGAAATATGGAAAAAAAGCGTATTTTTTCTTGTGCCAAGTACAAATAGGAAACAAAGAGTATTTTGTTGCATCCCAACCACTGCTGTACCAGAGAATATAGACCCTCCCATCCTCAAATCCTACTACATTTTTGAGTTCGTTAATCTTGCAGCTCTCAGAGAACCAATGCATCCATTCTCATACCCCCCCCCCCCCACACACACACACACACACACACGAACACACTTTTTCAGTAGTCAGACCGACGTCAAATTTCTGAAAATTCTGGAAGTATTTTATTGTTTCCAGGACCATTGACAAATCTCGGGAAAGAGGCCTGTTTTTAAAAAGGACAAGAAATTGACACCACACAGGAAAACAAAGGCAGATCCAATTTTTTCGCGAAGCAATAACTACAATCTCCCTCGTGGGCGCGCGTATGTCGGTAGAGAGCTTCCCTATCTATGACTTCGTTTTTCAAGAAAAGGATAGGTCATTTCCTTAAATATCTTGACAACTAGACTGAAGGGTACTAGCGACAAACAACAAAACAAGGGCAGCACTAAAACCTATATAAAAATAAATGGCACGTGCTTCGTGAAAAATCGTATATCGGTTGGCCCGAGAGTATACCGCCCCCGTTTGGTCATATTCTTTGAAGTAAACCGTATTCATGTTTTTCTTACTGTTAAAATTGAAAGAGACATTGGAGAGTATATTTCCAGTCAATTCTTGGGGGAAAAAAATATATTATTCTTGCCTTTAACACTGTTTCCTTGTATGGGTGTTTTCTATCGACTTGCTATAATTAAAGATTAAATGGATGAATTGAAAATCCGATTGAGTTGCTATAGCTGTTATAAGATGGAGTTGGGTTATGTTAGTTTGAGTAATTGGCAACATTGAGTTGGCCCGCTATTGATTTTAGTGGTAAATAAGTAAATAGTTGTTGTGATATACTTCGAGATAGAACAAGCTTATGTATATTCACCGATGTATTTAGATGTCCTTTTATATATATATAACGACTGCAAATAAAGAAATGAATGAGAGTAACGCTATCTATCTCTACTAGCTAAATATAAATATCATCAACTATTAAGTCTTTGCATAAATATTATGTGATTTGAAGGAAGTACAGTCGCTGAATTGCGAAAGAGGGCTCCGCGGAGCACACTTTGAGAACAGCTAGAGGGTCGTTTGCATCATTGCACCTCGATTTACTGTGCTCCCCTTAGTTACATACTTTTTAATGCTTGTATCGAGTGGTAAAGCATTGGCTTCACATTCAGGAGGTCTTGAGTTCGATACTAGCTGCCTACTATACTGAAAAGATTTTTCCTCAGTCGCAAAAGACTGCCGGAACCTAGGATCTGGCGGACTCGTTCCCGCATCCTTCCTCAACCAAATCACCTTCCTGACCTAAAGATCCCTAAAGACCTTAAGTAGATTCGGTTCAGTGTAGTTATTTATGCGTGTTAAACATTCCTTTTATGTACCTTGAAGATACTCGCAGTGAAAACGAGTGAAACATCGATCACCAATCACCGTATTTCCTCGCATCTAATGCGCACTCCAATTTTAAATAACTTGAAAGTTTTACAGAAAATGTTTACTAGCGATATAACAATGAGTTTATGATATTTTTTTTACATATAATTGTGGGTTTTGTTACGTTTCTTTAATTAAAATGCTGTAAACGATTAAACAAAATGTTGACCTATACTTAATAAAAATAGTAGGCAACTTTTATTGACAGACTAGAATTACCGTAGGTAACTAAGTATAGTCAGTACTGTTCCTCCTATCATCGGAAAACACTGAAATTGCGATTACATCAGTGGAGGCTTGGAGCCTGGGTTTTTCCGAACCCGAACAGAGACAAAGGACACGTAGATCCTTAGCAGTATTTTTGTATTTGCATACGAATTTAGTGTACCATCGATTTTAAGTCGCACCTTGATTTTGGAGACTACATTCTGCTTAAAAAAGGTTCGCATTAGATTCACGTAAACACGGTGGTTCATTTTCTAGTGTTATTCCGAAGCTAATTGGTGGTCAGTTGATTCGTAAGTATGTACAGTAATAATTATATTGCTTCCTTGCGTAACATGTGCTATAGATTAAATCAGAGTGTAGTACTTTCTGTTTCTCGTTTAGAGATGATTTACCTGGAGTATGTATGTTATTTCTAGGAAAAAGGAGATATCTTCCTGGGCCAAGTTCTGGCAGCTGGAGCATTAATTCGATCAGGGCTGCTTTTAAATGGAAGCACTGAAGAACAACAAGAAGTCGTCAATCTACTGATCAACGTTAGCAGGAAAAGATCCTATTTGCCAATACCAGCTTATGTTTTTCTTGTCGAATACATGAAAAAGGTTTGAGTATATACTGTTCTTTTTGTTATGTTTATTTATTTGGTGGTGGTTTCATTTATTTTTCATTTTGATTTGATGTCGTTTTCTGTTTGTATATGTATCAAACTTTCCGTACAGTAGTATAGTGTAATGCCATAAGTCTACAACAATGTTATACGCGTAGATCAAGCAGTAATTAGACATAGTGTAATGATTTCCACACCAGAGCAGGATCTTCTTCAAAGCACCTCTAGACCACAAAGAACCTGTGGTCCCTTAGTAACAGGTTGTGGGAGTGTATTTATTTGACATTATAAAGTGACAACTGGAAGAGGGTTAACTTAATAATTATTTTATGAGTGTCTTCGAAATAATGTCGACTTTTCTTTATTACTGATATGTAATCATTATTACGAATATAGGTTACTGACAACTGGAATTTTTAAGTTTTATTCACTAAATATGTTAATTAAGGGGTGGGAGTGTCAAAAACTACTTATAATAACCTCGGAATATATTCGTTTACTCTAGAAAAGGTAAGAATATACCCTGTGAAATCTGTTTTATGACCAATTGTCACTTAAATGTGTTTAATTAGTGTTCCGAAAAAAAACAAGTACAAAAGTCAGTTTGACCCATATTGAAGCGCATGCCACTTCCAAACATTTATTACAGGTTACCAATACCAAAACTCCGAGTACATTCATTACTATGAGAACACATCATATAGTAGAATTATTTAGCAAGTATTTGCTGCTGCTAAGGACACTCAAACGTTTATACTCCGTTCTTTTTGTTGAAGGCACTTACGTATGAAAGTTTGAGTGAGCTAGCTGTGAAAGTGTTTTGTGAATTTAGAATAAGAAACGTGCATCAGGGGATATTTGAAAGAGTGAATGTAGAGGAAGAAGTGAAGTTGCTTGCTCTCTTGTGACTATCTATTTAACTAACTCCACAGAACGCATGAATTCTAGATTTAAAACTATGTACAGGAAATTGTGGAGTTGTCCTGAAAAGTCACGAATTCGGCTACTGTAAATTCGGTAGATACTCTAAGAATTTAGAAATGTGGCAGATAAATTAAAATTGTAAACTTAAGGAAATTTTAAGGAGTACTATGTAAAGAAGGACGAAGATAACTTAAGTAAATATTAAACACAGTCTCGGTAGTCAATTGCCGCACTTTATGCAACTAAAAGTTCTTTCTTATATTCCCACTGAGTTATAATATCGTAATTTCTCACGTACAAAGTTATTATATCAGAGGTATTATACGGAAGTTAGTAACACATACAGAGACCTTGTGTGTGGTGGCTATCAGAAAAATCGGTCCTTGACATGACCCGGACTCGAACCCACTTGGATATTCTCAGTACGGATGGCCAAACGGATCCGAATATCGGATACCCGGGCAACGTAGTCTTTCCTAATTCGTACGTGTTTTTGGAAGAATATTTTTTTCGTCTACCAAACGATAAGTCTTATTTTGGTTTCTTTTACTATTCTTTTGGAGTGTTGAGGGGAGAGAGGGAAAGCAGCATCATAGAAAGAAAGAAGAAATTGCTGGGTTATACATGGATTGCAAGAGTAGTGCTTTTGAAACCAGTCATATAATGTCACTAATATTGGAGTGGCGAAAGGGAAACAAATAATCAATAGCATCTTGTTTCTTCAAACCCACCCTCCTCCATTACCAACCGTTGACTACCTTTGTCCTGTGACGTGGTTATCAACCACTATGCAATAAACATTGCCTTGTTAAAAGGAAAGAACAAGAACATGTCGTCCTCCCTCCGTTTTTAAGAAGCATGCAGGGATGTAAAAAATGCGAAACTCCTTTCCCAGATTAATTTGCTTTTGAGAAATAAAGGACGTGAAAAATATGCTCCTGTCATCTAACTTCTGACAAGAAAATACAATCAAATTCACAAATATCTCTGTAAAATGTATTTTTCGAGTTTCAGATACGTTGAATTATATTTGCTTTATTTATGGCCTTTTGTCATTTTTGGCTCAGGCCGAGACTGAGGCAAGTAGAGGATGGGGAAGGTATTGGCCAGGACCTTTCATAATTTACCATCTCGGCATCGCAGTTTCAGATGCATCATAATAACGAATTGAATTTTATGTATGGTCTTAGGCATTTAATGCCCAGGCCAGGATAGGAGAGGGGAAAGAATTCGGGAAGGTGTAGGCCAGGGCCTATGTTGAAGGTGCCATCCCGGTATTTGCCTAGTATGACAAAGGAAAACCTCGGTCACAATGGTTGGCGGCTGATCGAACCCATGACCTCCCGAATAATACCCCAACACTCTACCACTGAGCTACGGTGGCTGGGTATCATAATAACGAAGTCCAAATACTGGGTCTTTGAATCTGCGATCGAAATTGCACGAAACCGTTGGACTGGATATCCGAAACTCTGAGTTTCAGGTATCAGGATCCTAATCTGGCCAACCCTAATTCTCAGTCGGTAACTAAAGCCGTGGGTTCGAGTCCCGGTCGCATCAGCGACCAGTTGAAGAGTAGAAATTCCAAACGCTCTAAGTGCCAAATTTAAAATCTTACAGGAGCAGCAGAAATCTGAATATGTTTGGTGTCATATAACGTATTCCTCCCAGCGTAATGTGATTATTTTTAATATTAAAGAGTGAAACGTATGTGACTGGACCGGGGAACGTTCCCGGAATCTTTTGGTTACCGCCCCAATGAGCCGCCACTGCGCCACCCAGTCGACCCGATTCCCAATTAGACACCTTCCACTCTTGTGTTCTCTCTCGAAAGTCGAAACCAGATGGGCAGTCCCACAACTCCTAGTTATGCATGAATATCTGCCCGGTCCAGTCACATACTTTTCACTCTAGAATATTAACGGTATCTACCTACAGAAGCTTGATGAACAGAGAAGATCGGAAGTTGCCTCCATTTCAACTTTGGAAATGATTATTTTGCCTGTTGCTGGTGGACGAAAGTACTTTTCCTTGCTCGAACAATGGCATTTAGAACGTTTAACATTTCTAGTTTTAATTGTTTTTTTGTTTTGTTAGGCCTAATATTTAGACCTAACGCCTTGCTAGGTTAAATACCACCTGTCGATATTGATAGGTTGAACTTTGATCATTCTAATACTTTTGAAACTACCCTTAAATAACTTTTTTTTTTTTAATGAAAACTACATTTTGTCACTGATTTTGCACTAAATGATCCACATCAAACTTCCGTACGATAAAATCTCAAAACCCGTGTCTGGACTCAGACCACGTTCACGTAATTTTTATCACAGAATATTGTTGAATTTTTATTATTTAATTTTTAAGGCAATCCGGCTCAGGCCGGATGGATGATGGGAGGATTAGTGGCATGAAACAATTGCAAGTTAATGCTCTTCACTTTGTGGACGCGCCTGTGATATTTCAAAGTGATAATTGCAATGTGTTTTAAAAACACACAGCAGTATATCAAAACATGAATTCCCCATCACAGCAGCATCGTCAAAAATATCGTAGTGTTTCTACAAATCAAGACGTCATGGTGGTATACGAGCATATCTAGAATATGAAACTTCTAATAGCTACATTCCTTACTTATAAACCTTGCTGAAATACATTCTCCGACTACAAATGAGGTTGTCATTTGCACTTATCTGTGACGATATCTTGATACGTATCCTGCACTAAAACTATTTATTTTTAACGAAGATGGACATAATCTTTTCATCCTTGACTAAAGAGAGTTCATTCGTGATATTTGTTTCTATTACATCTTCGTTAATACAAGATTTGCAGTGGTATGGTGAATAATCGTAGTATTAAGAATAACACGTTTCTCTTTATGATAGTTCTTAATAGGTATTTTATATGTCTTAACAGGTGGATGAGGAGAGATTTGCGGTTATTGTGTGGCCATGTTTAAAAGAGATGATGATGTTGCCGCTGGTGAAGCAGTCGTTGGATTCCTTTTATCTCCTCCTCGTAGTGCGGAGCTTGTTTCCTGCTATTGTGTCAAGCAAGTTCCTTCAGAAACACATCGGTGCCGGAGAAATAATTACTGAAGCCACTGCAAGTACTCTTGGTGATATCCTATCGGTAAGTTGTAATTTTGTTTATACTGTTTTAATTTTTTAGACATATCCCTGTTGTCGGATTGGCAGCAATCTTCATAAATAAACAAAAGTTCACACAGCACTAACACTACATAATTGTTCGCTGGATTCAGATCTCATTCTACGGCGACATTATTATATCTTACGATGACGGAGTAATTTCATAGATCAGTGATGTACTAGCAATACTTCAAATGTGTTTCACAGCTTAGAAATTACTTATTTTCTTCCAGTACCTCAAGGTATACGATAGGTCTATCGAGAAATTCAGGTTTCCATCCAGTCCAGAAGCTAGTGATTAATATCAAGAAATTTGAAATTGAAAAATATGGAGAACGAGCGACACGCATTGTTTTTCTCATTTAATCAAAAGAAAAAGGCTGTTGAAAGTCATCGTGTGCTGGTAGAATCATATGGTGAACACGCTCCATCGATTAGAACATGTGAGACATGGTTTAGACAATTTAAAAGTGGTGATTTCAATGTGAAAGACAGTGCGCGCTCTGGTAGACCACCAAAGTGCGAAAACGAGCAATTGCAGGTGTTATTGGAGGATGACCCAACTCAAACTCAACAGCAATTGGCAAAAGCATTAAATGTGTCACAAGAAACAATCAGCAGACATTTACGAGCAATGGGGAAGATCAATAAACTGGGTAAATGGATCCCACACGATTTGAATGAACGTCAAATGGAAAATCGCAAAGTCACTTGTGAAATGCTGCTTCAACGCCACGAAAGAATATCCTTTTTGTATCGAATTGTGACGGGTGACAAAAAATGGATTTATTTTGAAAACCCGAAGCGGAAAAAATTGTGGCTTTCACCTGGCGAAGGTCCTTCAACACCAAGGCCAAATCGCTTCGGCAAGAAGACCATGCTTTGTGTCTGGTGGGACCAGAGCGGTATTGTGTATTATGAATTCTTAAAGCCCGGCGAAATCGTTAATGCACAACGCTATCGCCAACAAATGATTAATTTAAATCACGCATTGATCGAAAGACGACCGGAATGGGCTCGAAGACATGGCAAAGTGATTGTGTTACACGACAATGCGCCGTCTCACACAGCAAAACCAGTGAAAGACACCTTGAAATTGCTTGGATGGGATATCCTTCCGCACCCGCCGTACTCCCCAGATCTGGCGCCATCTGACTATCACCTCTTCGCATCAATGGGGCACGCGCTCGCAGAGCAGCACTTCAGCAATTTCGAAGACGTTGGAAAATGGTTTGCCGCAAAAGACAAGCAGTTTTTCTGGCATGGTATGCATCAATTACCTTAAAGATGGGCGAAATGTGTAGAAGCCGATGGCCAATATTTTGAATAAAACAAAATTAATTTCCCTTGAAAATTACGTGTTTTCTTTACCACAAAAACCGGCAAAAACTTATTCATACACCTGGTAAATTGCGAGCGGTCGAAAATGTTTTTGGAAAAATATACGGGCCGAAACAGGACATGATGACCGTAGAATGGGGAGACTGCATAATGAAGTACTGCACACACTTTGATTCACCCGATATTTAAGAATAATGAAAGTGTGTGTGTTGGGTTGGGGGAGGGGGGTGACGTGAAAACTGATTTCTGAAGACGGTCTCTTAAGTAGTCAGAGAATACATTATGATATTGAATGATTTTTCTACGTAAAGGCACAGGAAAGTACAGTAAGTTAAGTGTTCAAATGTTATCAAACGAAGAACTATAATATTTTCTGTAATGTAATTTTTATTTGTCTTTGCAGAATGTTACAGCAGAGAGAATTCAGCATCCTGTTTATGAAGAAATATGTAGAGTCGTAGGAAAGGAACCGACTTTGACGAAAATATTTTGGGAGTCGTGTATTGAGAAAAAGTTGATGGCACCAACATCTGCACCTCTGATTGAGCAAATTTCCATCGAAATATTTGGATTTTTACTTCAACACTTAAGTGACAAGAACGAGGTTAGTATTTTACCCCCCTCAGCCTTTTATCACTTCGATTGTCAAGGAAAATAATGTTATACGTTGTTTTTCACCCAAATTTTATTGAGTGATGTTCATATTTGGTTTTCCAATGGCCATTGGTCGTACCACTCCCTAATGCCACCTGAAGAAAATTGTCAACGATCCGTTAAATCATTGATGCTCCAGTGGGGGGCGGGGGAAGAAAGAAAAGGAAATACGTAAAAAAAAATTAAACCTTTCCGGTTGTTTGTGGCTATTGTCTCGGATACCACATCCACCACCGCCACATATGTTGTATAATAATGAAGACTTGATGTAAGGGTTTCACATAAATGTATACAGTCGTGATCATTTTAACCATCGATGCTCCAGGAGGGGACTGATAATCTCAACACTAACAAAACTGAATTTTAAAGAAAGCATTTTCTTCCTATCTTGCGTTGCTAGATTTCATTAGTAGATGTGGTAATAAAATATATATATATATATATATATTTCTAAAAAATCTAAAACGTTTGAAAAAGTGTGAAAATCATACCTAGTATGGTGTGGGGCCTCCTTTTGCGTCCAAAACAGCTTGGATCCGACGTGGAATGGACGTATACAGCTCCTGAATCGTGGTGTGTGGAATGTTGTACCATTCTTCCTCCAAAAACATGCTCCAGTTCCTTAAGGGATGATGGTGGAGGGTAATGAGACCGAACACGCCTTTCTAACACAGACCACAATGGCTCAATGATGTTCAGATCTGGTGATTGTGGGACCCAGGGGAGGTGTGATAGCTCCTGGTCATGCTCCTCAAACCATGATTGCACCGTTTTTGCAGCGTGACAGGGTGCCAAATCATCTTGGTAGATGCCATCACCATCCGGGAACAATGTGTGGGCCACGGGTAGAACCTGATCCCCCAAAATGGTCTCATACGCCTTAGCATTCATAATTCCATGCAGGGCTATGATGGGACCTGCAGAAAACCACGATATCACTGCCCATACTGTAACAGAACCACCCCCATGCTTTACAGTTGGGCGCAGACAGTCTGGATCATAGGCCTGCGACGGTGTTCTCCATACGTAAACACGACCGGTTGTTGGAAACAAGGTGTAGGTCGATTCATCGGAATACATTACGTGTTTCCACTGATCAAGCGTCCACTCCTTGTGGTCCTTGCACCACTGGATACGCCGCTTCGCATTTACTGCTGTGACCAGAGGTTTGGCGATCGCGGCCCTGACATGAATTTTCATTTTATGAAGTTCCCGTCGCACTGTTTTTGATGAAACCGGGTTCTGTAGGCCGGAATTGAGTTCAGACGTAATTTTCATTGCAGTGGTCTGCTTTATAGCTGCTACAATCCGTTTTAATGCCCTCCTGTCCCTGTCGGACAGGATTGTCTTTCGACCACTGTTGTGCTTTGCAGACGTTGTTTTGCCCATGCATTGTGTATGCCCTCGTGACATTGGACACAGTGCCTGTCGATACCCCACAATGGTCGCCACTGTTATCACTGAAACTCCAACCAGACGGGCACCAACGATCATTCCTCTTTGGAAGTCTGTCAGGTCGCCCATTTTACCGCACCACTTGCATACCACGACACTCACAGGTGAACTGGGTACTGCTGACGGAAGAGGAAGGACCACATGACACATTGAAAACAAAACACGATCGGCAACCGCAACACGTGGTGTACAGTGGCGGGCCACACTTACGTGTCCTGTATGACGTGTTTTTAGATTTTTTTGTCCAACCCCTGTGTGTGT
>JAGDQP010005112.1:0-54084 GCA_022664845.1 Lepisma saccharinum | reverse complement strand
AGTCGAGCGCGCTACCGACTAGGCTACGCAGGAGCTCATATATATATATATATATATATATATATATATATATATATATATATATATATGAGCTCCTGCGTAGCCTAGTCGGTAGCGCGCTCGACTTCAATGCGAGCGGTCCCGGGTTCGATTCCCGATGGGGGCTCAAATATTTCGGTGTTGACCCAGCATCGTGAGGACAATTGGGGAGCTGCTGTGAATAAAATACAGTGGCGATCACAGTGAGAGCTTCGGCTCTCCTCTCCCAACCCGTCTGGTCAGCGTGGGAGCAGTAGACCAACTCCTCCCTTCGGGGAGAGGCCTCATCCACTAGTGGATTGAATATGGCTGTGATTTATTATTATATATATATATATATACTGGCCTGTAGGACTTCGATCCTTGTTAATACCGTATATTATTTTATTATTCCGCACCCTACAAATCATTTTCCAGAGATACCTTGCTTTGTTCGATTAATGGTCTGTCCATAGGATCACGAACGATTACAAATATATTACTTTAAAAGTATTTTTCCGTTCCGGACAAATATTTTTCTTCGAAGATGTCTTGCGTTGCTAGACCAATTATAATTCTACAAATGAAATGCACTTTTAACGGCTCGTAGGGTTGCGAATTTTTGCTAGTATTCGATCATTTTCTCATTACAGGTAAATTTTCTCTCTTGTAGAAACTACTTCAAGATTCCAGCCAAATCTGTGAATTATGGACACAGTATCCGGACTGTAGATAGATTGGTGTGAAAAACCTAGTTGAGTTTTGAGTAGTCTTATCCATAAAGCAGTGTTTACAATAGTATTAATATTTATAATGAACTAATATATGACACAGTAATGCGTTGAATATCACTTCAATCGCACCAATTCAACAAGGAATTTCAGCCATTGTCGGCGTTCTCGGGTCCAAGGAATACTGTTACCTTATACCTTTTCCTTGTCTTTCTTCATTCATGTTCGCTTATGCGTGGCAATGACTTTTTGCCATATGTATTTCTTAAGGTTTCTCTGCTTTTCTGCTACGAAACTTAGTAGTAATGATTTGCCTCGAGCTTGGGTGAGTTTCTGTCTGTCCTTCCATCATGTATTTGGTTCAGGATCCGTACATTCCTTGTTATGGGCACGCAATTTAAATGACCAACATCAGTCGTAGTATTATGTACAGCAGCTTTCAAGTGTCTAATGTGTCGTGACACTTAATTGTACAGTTTCTTTCTAGAAACCATTGAAAGAATATCTGTGAGAATGTTAAGAGACTGTACACTAGATTTCTTTTTAATCAAAAATACCTCTACTTTTTCTTCTGCTTGGGGTTGACTTTTTATAAAGTTGCCATTGATGGTGTGGAGGAGCCAACGCTGCAAGATTGCGGGTTCTAATCCCGCTTGGGGCACAGCTGTTTGTGGATTTAACAAGCATTGCACTCATGTAATTGTGACGGGCCAAAGTCAAAGTAGCTAAAAATGAACCATACACATTTTTTAAGGAGTGACAATTTTTCATCAGTGTTGTTCAGTTTCATAGGATATATCTAATTTCGAACTCAAGGTGGAAAAGTAAAAGTTTTTATTATGCACGCCACTTCTTGAAAGAAGTTTAAGACAGTGCCCTTTGTCACCAAGGCAGGATGATTATTAATTTGGATAGTAAAGACACCACTTGTCAAACAAACTGTATGTATGAACTAGTGGCGAAACATTCTAGTTATTATTCACTAGGCTTTCACGATATTTCTTCTTAATAAAGTCCATCTTTCGTGTGTTGTGGGATCGTGGATGGTCGTCGACTTTGCAAGACACTTATGGACAGATTCTGGTCCCTGTATACTTAGCCATGAGATAATCACTATAGAGAGAACATGACATGTTCTGATTGATATATCAGTGTATTATCTTTTCTATTATGGTGCTCCAAGCTAGATTAATGTTTTCCGTGATTGTGTTCGCCGGTGTCCAGTTGTTTGAAGCAGGATAATTTGAGGCCATAAGGATTGTACTAAAGTTCAAGTGAATCCGTGCCGAAGTTCAGTGCTGATTGACTTTGCCACAGAACTGAATTTTCATAAATCAAAAGGTGACGTTCCGAGATGGTGCACACATTAACCACTGAGGCTGAGGAAGATCGACGAAGGGTCGCGGTGGCTCAGTAGTAGAGCACTCCACCTCTGGAACTTAGGGTCCTCGGTTCCATCCCAGCTCATGCCAGATGGTTTTCGTGGTGGACAAACACCGTGTGCGTGGGTTTTCTCGTTGTTGTCCCGTTTCCTCCCACTTCTTCATTCCAACAATTCTCCCATCATCATCCATCCGGACTGAGCCAAAGTTGCCTAAAGACCTTAAAGAAAATTCCAAAGCTCGACAAAATGTTCGAAATGCTTTCAACTAATTTGGCAAAACGGAAACTCCCGAAAGAATATTTATATTGATTAACTGTTTGTCAGATGTCAATATGGGAATTGTTACGAAGATAAAATGGTAGTTTCCATAAATGGATCACACACGTGTTGAACGAGGATAATAATAAACTACAGCATTTGTGGCTGCTTGAGAAGTCATCATAAAATCTTAAAAAGAGGAACCAGTGGAGCAAAAATTCAATGATGTGGCAAGAAATATTGATTGATATAGATCTGATTCTTTGAAATCATTTTAACTGTACTTTTAAAATGCTGAGTATACTATCCAAGAAATATAGGCGTGAAATAAAATTGCAAGTGCCAGGTTAGAGGCTCGAAAGTCCCTGAGTAAAGTGAACCATTGTCGTTCGTCATCTTCTTTCGAATGGTGATAATAGTATTGAACTAAGGACGCGACATACAGTTGTAAGTGAAGCCCGAACCACTTACGTTTCAATGAACAATCCTCATTAACATCGACGCGTGAAACTATTCAACTAGCGGGAAATAATCCGCTATCTGTGAGAATAGTCTTGTTATAGGTAAGAGTCAGTGAGAGAAAAATCAGTTAACATTCTTCGATATTTTTTTTAAATAAGTATGTCTCTCTCGTTTAAATTATCAGCATCCTAAACGAACTTGCGAACTTCTGTGAATGGACCTACAGTTTTATTGAAAGTTCCTCGCAGCCCATTTCAAGCTTTCGTGCGGGTGGTGTCCTACCGGATTTGAACTTAGAATCACGTACACAGAAGGCGAACACGCTAACCATTAGGAGTTTGGCTTTCGAATTGAATTTCTTTTATGGCTTTTAGTCATCTTTGGCTGAGACTTAATGGAGGGGAGAGAATATGATGTGGGAAGGAAGTCGGTCAGGGCTTAGTTTGAAGATACCATTGCGGCATTTATCTGGAAAACTGGAGAGAAACTTCAGTGGTAGATAATCGTAAATGAATTTTTGTTTTCTTAACTCGCTGATAAATGATTCTGGTTTTGATGTAGAGTCAGGGTGTCTACTGACCTGGAATTCCTGGAAAATGTGGAATTAGCCTGGAATTTTATTTTGGACCTGGAAAACCTGGAATTCAAGGAGAAACGTGAATTATTATTATTATTTTTTTTTTAATTTTTAACTTTATTAATTTCGCTCGGTCAACATTTAGAAGAAACTGTATTGAATTTGTGAACTTAAAGTCGCTGAATGAGGCACTTAAAGTAATTAATTGTAAAAAGCTCTGAGAGGCTCTCAGATTTCTTGTGAGTATGGGTGTGACGATCCCGAGGTACCCGAGCTTATATCAGCCATACTTCTTTCTGATTGGTTCTCTGTTTTTATCATGTTTCTCTTATCCTATACTCTATATTTTATTTTTTTTAATTGGACTAACGTGTTTGTGTACTTTGGGTCTGATATTTAACTAAGTTTGAAATTACCTTGACTTCAGCATAAATTTTTCCTATGTATTTTATTTCAAATAAAGCCATTTTAAACACACAGAGGACCCAGTTTCAACTATTATGACTTACCTTAAGGTGTTTAATATCGTCCTCGTAAGAAGTTGCTTCAATAAGAATTGAATAGGTTCGGAAGGGCTCTCGCTTTGTCTTCAGGCCGTCGTTGAAATGTAATTTAAGTGTGTGTGTGTAGATTTTCGTGAGATTTGATTGTATGCGCAATAGTGTAAATACTACAACCAGGTAATTTACTGAGATATAATTTTCTTAGGTTTCCACTTATTTATTCGAGATTAACCCATTTTGAATTTTAACACACCTGTGCTTACCTGTACATACAATATTTTTGATAATTCTTAGCCTTCATAATTCTTATACTCGAACAGGAATTTGTAAATATGGCCTAAATACATTCTACCTACACATGGCAGATATTCGACTCTAGTTAAAACTTTGGTAAACTTTATTTTTATATGGGCCAGTTTAGTAACTTTGGACTTCGGCGCGTCACGATTTGCCTTTAGCTGTTAAGTGTTAAAATCCACACCCATGCCCCTGCCGGGACTCGAACCCGGGACCGTTGAGTCGATAGCCTACCGCCGCAGACCGCTCGACCACCCGGCCGGCTCGACTCTAGTTCTCACAGTTTAGCTGCAGTTGTTCAGACTTTTTTTTTTTAAAAAAAAAACAAGTTCGTGGTGTCTAACAACAGTGACAGCGGAGGAAATTAAAAATAGTGCTTTTACAGTTGAACTCAAGTGTTTCGGATAATAAATAGTATATATCTTTCCACATACTTACACACATATTTATGGAACTTCACATGCGATATAATCTCACCAAAAAAAACTACAGACATACTAAAAGTTACATTTCTAAGATGGCCAGAAGACGGAGAGGGAACCCTTCTAAAAGGCCTAGCTAATTCATATTGAAGCAACTACTTAAGAGCCTTACTTTAAGGTGAGTCATAATAGCTGAGGTTAAATTTAATTGAATTCGAATTGCGTTTATTTTTTGTATTTAGGCAACTTTATCTTAGTCGGGTAATTAAAATAAACATACTTTGTTTTTTTTGCAAGAAGAATGCTATGAATTCTTCTGTTGTCCTGTCAATAAATATCAATATATATAAATGTAAACATAAATTAATACATGATATCAATGCATTTGTGTAAATAAAGTAAATGGCATTCGCTATCAAGAAGAAGATCCAGTAAAATGTGACCATATGAAATAAAATGTATTTCGAAGTTGGATGTTACATGCACATGAGAATTCCTCATTTTAAATTATTTTTTTTGAAAGGGTATTGGTTAGTTTCACTAAAATGTTTCTTAACAGTTCCAACTAAATTTGCAAAAAGGTAAATTATATCTCCTAAATTTTGGATCTGATAAATGAACGAATTTTTCATTGAAACTTTATTTGAAAAATATCAGTCATACATTTAGATTGGTTGTTTGATTGTTATTGTACAGTTTTCTCAACTGCCTTCTGGTAGGGGTATTCTACTTCGTTTTCTTGTTTAAAATCTCTGGAAAACATACATAGTTAGTAGATTTTTTTTTCCTTAATAAAATAGTATGTGCTTGGTATATGATTTTTTAAATTGATAAAACATTCTTTGTTTGTTTGCAAGAAGCAAAATGTTATAAATTAATGACATGAAAAAGAAGAAAAATAGACCTGGAATTTGAAAATTAACATTCAGTAGACACCCTGAGAGTCAGTATTATTATCCAGAAGTAGCTGTGGTTATGACTATATTTATTTATACTTGTTTCCTTGAGTGGTTTTGGCAGATATTCTGTTCTGAACTCGTCATAATTCTGTGATGACGTTCCTTAACAAGCAGTTCCGAAGCAGCAGGAGGAAGTTTTAGGCATTTTCCCAGTATTTGTGAGGTGAAAATGAATAGACCTGGAAAACCTGTCAGTACTCGTTACCTACGTGCTTTTTCCATAGTGCCGTTTTAAATTCTACTGCTTTAGACATTGGCCGCAGAGGATGGGATGGGTCGTGTTAATGCATTTCGAAATAGGAGATGATATTCTTTCACAATTGAAAATTGCAAATTATAGAGATCGTGATGCCGTGTGCGAGTAAGCATATTTGTGTATTGGCGATCTAATTTATGTAAGTATTTGGAAATTAACGTGGTAATTACATGCAAATTTTTTTTTTCTTATTTTTTTTTTTTTTGAGATAAAACATCTGGACACCAGCCTTTATCAGGTACATCGTCGGTAGTCAGTCATTGAAAAGTTCTTTCAATGATACTTCTAAAAAAAAGTACAGAGAACTTTTTGGTCGTTTGGCTGACGCTATGGAAGATAAAGAAGTGAAAGACAAAACACGTGTTGCCATTATCAGGAAATTATTATTTAATCCAGGAAGAATCTTGTTCGAGAAAACCACAGGTGCGTACAGCAAAGTATTTAATTTCTGATGTAAACCAGCGTTCAGGTTGTATAAACGATAAACCCTGCCCCCAGTGCTTCACAAATCTCATACATCATCTGTAAACAGGATTGCATGTTAAAACTTTTAGATAGAATAAAATAGTCTACATGGACACTTACTTGTAAAATAGTCGTCAATGCTTAATTTTTCATTTCTATGCATTTACTTGCATCTAAGGGTTGAGCCCATCACATGGTTGAGGGAGGACGTCCCTCGGCTAGGATGTGTAATTACAGGGATGAGGGAGATAGGCGCCAAAGTTTCGAAATTCCATCTCGACACTTTTCTGGTGAAATTGAGGAAGATCATCGAAAACCCTTCGTTAAGACGGCCGGCAGCAGGATTTGAACTACGTGACTCTCGTATCGTCCAAAAAGCTGCAACCATAATCAGTAAACTACGGAGGCTTTCATCATAATATTCAGTCGATCCTAACAGCCTTTTACGTCTTTTGATAGTGAAACTAGAGGAAATATTATATACTCATGGTCTGTCCGTGTCCAGAAATTAAATCTCATGAATCTTGCAGAGACGTGGCTGAGGTGTCGTTGGAAAGGACTTAGCGAGACTAGTTCAGAGCCACCGGAACCCTCTTGAATGGTACAGTAGTTCAGTGTTGCCAGCCTAGTTAAAAGAAACAATTCAGATTGCTTCCATTCAGTTAGACATAGCTGTGCCAAACTTTGCAAACATTATTCGAACACGATAGAAAAATACTGAAGGAGTCCACGTTGACTAGCACTGTCGTTCTAAGTGTTGCCAACCTATTTTCTATACAAGTTTTTTTTAAAATTGTGTCCGTTTCTATAGACATAATAGCACCAAACTTGGCATAATAACAATATATTGTGGGTATTCCCGTTTCCAGGCGCCCCGTTGTGTGTTGTCAACCCGTGGCTGAGGCATAAACCTGCAAACCCATGAGTATGCAACCACATCTTGTTGCGAAAGTACAAGGTTGCTATATATATATTTTCTCAGTGCAGTTTCGTGCATAGTAATTATTTCTGACATACAAGGGGTAAGATTACATTCAGTCCTCTCCACGATATCCATTCATTCTATGCAGTAATTTAAACGAAAGAAACCTTAATATTTCTTTCTAAACAGTAAACAAACTTTTATTGGAGCGTCAAGAACAACAGCCAAGTGACGTCAATAAATATTCAGTATTTACTTGCTTTCGTCACTGAAAATAATTTATAAACAGAATTCCTTTCCTTAACTTTATTTTCAGTTTGTGCATTCCTAGACAAAAGAATAATGGCGTAGAAAATACTTTCAAATGTTGTTTAGCCTTAGTATGGTAGCAAAATAGCTTAAGTAGGGTTTCTTATCCATTATTATGCAGTCTTTTTGTTTTCTTGCAGGAATTCAAGTGATTAATAAAATAACATCGTATCTGAATGCAGATGGAGTTCGTCATATAGCCAGTAACTATCGTAACGTTGTTCTGGGATCCGAAGATAACCTTTCTGGTAGTGATACAACACATCGTTGGATAAATAATGAAAGGATCTATGCCGTGCAGCTGCTTTCAAGGTACCTAATTTGATACGTTTTGTGTGTGTGAGAGAGAGAGAGACAGAGAGATAGAGAGTGAGAAAGATGATATAGTGACAGTCGCAATCTGATAGATACTTAAAATAACTTCTTTGGTACTGAATATTGTGTCATATTCCTTGGAACTAGGTTTTCCATTTGTACCGAGTGATAATATACGGAGTCGCCCTGACTCAGGCAGTAACGCGTATGACTACGAATCGGGCGGCCAGGCTTCTTCAGTGCTCCTGTATCTAACGCTCTGAGGTACAGTCAGGCTCCTATCAAATTGATTATCAGAGTATTCGTGGACATCTTAGAAGGTAAAGGTGGTCGAGCCTGTGACTGAACAACCCTTACCTCACTTCGTACTGTAGGCAAGAATATTATGTAGAGCGCTACCTCCGAATTCCCCCATGCGCCGTTTACGGCTCGTTCGTGGTCGGTGACAACCTTTACCGACAGATATTATAACAAGACATAAAAAATAACTCCAGATCAGACTAGAAGCTACCTACAGCAGCTTATCCAAGAGCTTGCAATATTAACGTCCAGAAAAATAATAAAGTCCATTGCCCTGCAATCCCAAACTGAATTGAATGTCATACATTTATCGATCTTTGTGCTGGAATAAGTGAAAATAAGTTGGAGTAGGGACTAACAAGTAAACAGCACGAATCTGCGCGCAATGCACCACGTTTTCAACTGAGCTATGTGATAGATTGACGCCTTCCTTAAGGCCTCCTGGCGATCCAGTCTTTGTCCATTATTAATTGCATGTAAATTCCATTGTTATCGCAATGAAAATTACTATTCCTAATCTGTACGTGTTTTTGATGCAGTATCAACGGTAAACCAGTTTCGAGATTACCAGGCTCGTGGTTAGTTGCTACCCATCCTGACTTGAGTTTTTTTTTCCCCCAGGATTTCCCTGTTACAGTAGATAAATGTCGGATTGGTACTTACAAACTAAGCCCTGCCCGACTACTTTCCAACATTCTTTTCCCCTACCCTATCTCGGCCTGAACCTAAGATGCTTAAAGGCCATAAATTCAGAAATTCAAGTGATTTGTCTGGGAGTGTCTTTAAGATCGATCACACCTGATCGGAATTTCTGAAATCGTTCTGTCGTGTCCGCTCGGGAACAGTCTATTTCATTTAGATGCCACGTTACTAATTACTTTGGTCGAACTGTACTTTAAACTCATATAACAGTATCAGGTACATTTCCTCTTTATAAGATTCATTTGCCAGCATCTATTTTGAATGGATGTGCAATTTGTGCATATTGCAACTAAGTTACGACATACCGTCAGTCCATTTCTCTATCCCCACCCTTTATATTTCCTTTTTTTTTTTTCAATAAGCTGGTAATTCAGTACGTACATGACGAGTCGTCGATGTACGGTATTATTATAGAATTATAAAAAATAAGAACACTTAACTAGTAATCGAAAAACTTCTCGTATTTTCTATAAGATTACCATATTTACTCAACTCTTAAAGCACATCCTTTTTTATATGATTTTTCTCTGAAATCAGGGTGTACTAAACCAATGATGAACTAAATTCGTGTATAACCACCGAAATTTCACTTTATCCTTCTCTGGTCTGCCCTCCACCTTCCTTTATTTTATAGGATACCAGATTCTGCGCCAAAATCAGCATAAGCTTTCTTTTGAAATTAACGGTGTTTGCCTGTTGCCATTTGCATTCAAGCCACTTTGCTTCACATGCGTTTTATTTACCCCTTTAATTATTCGGTCATTGATTTTTTTTGTTCAAATTCATAAAATTGCTTTTACGGAAATGACGTCTTAGAGTGGTAATTGTTCTTGTCCTTTTCATGGATCATTCTATTGGCAGTAGAGCACTAAATTTTACCTTCCGTTATATCCTTTTAACTTTTCCTGTCGTCGTGAGAATGTGATCGTCTAGAATTACAGAATATATCATTACTTTAATTAGTATTTTGTGATGATTATATTCCATTGTGGTTGGTAAGCCGGAGGGAAAGAGACCGTTGGGAAACCCGAGACGACGTTGTGAGGATAATATTAAGAAGGAATCTTCGAGAAGTAGGTGTGTGTGTGACAGAAACTGGTTTGACCTTGCTCAGGGTGGAATCCTATGGAGAACATTTGTTACTTCGGCGATGAACTTGGGAGTTCCGTAAGTCATAGAGGAAGTAAGTATTTTGTGGACAGTATACGAGAGAAATAGCTGCATACCAGCAAGTAAGAAACCGTCAGTTTTCTCTCCACGAGATCTGTTGGATCAAATGTTGGCTTAGCAATCGAAACGTCCTGGGAACGATTTCAACGGCGGCCCATACTGACCGTTTTTTTCCAGGGCTTTTTGTCAGTCATACCATGCAAATGCCGGGGTGATACCTATTAACTAGGCCCTGGCCGACTCTTTTCCCGCGTCCACTTCCCCACCTTATCACGGGCTGAACTTGAGATTCGTAAAGGCAATAAATAAATATGAATCTGATGGACCTATTAGTTTTAGGAGTCAGATAATGACAAAACGTCAGCGCCCACAAAAAAATAATAGTAGATTTCACTGTAGTTAATTTCTCTTACTATTAACGATTAGTACAAGTGGAATTTTTCCTTTAGCTCTTTTCATTTTTATGACTGAATGTCAATAAATAGTAATGATATTCAAGCAATTTGATCTTGTACGAAACTTCCGACCCAACGATACAAGGGACTTTCTTCGGAGAATATGTAAATTTGCGCAGCAATTTCACTAGATAATCTGAACATAACTTGTTCGGAATAAGAATCATATATTGGAGTCCTTATGTAAATCCTGCTTCCTTCTGAAGCTATACTGCCCAACCAATTATAATTTGTCAAAAGGTAAAACGATAGGAAAGGCTGAAAACTTGGCAACATGGTGAGCGCATCCGGTACCATAAGAATGACATGTGGAATGAAGATAAGGGTTAATCTGAAGCAGCTTACACTCTAAATAACATATCAGATGTTAATTTATGTTTTCTACCAAATGATACTTGTTACGATTTAATATTCATTTTAACATTCTTTTACGCACATAGCAAGTGAGGTATGTAGATTTATTTTTATGCTTGGTGCCAGAAAAAAAAAGAGCAGCGTATAAATTTCAAGTGACTGGCGTATTATCCAGAAGAAGTGATCGAATTCAAGATAAGTTAAACGAAAACAGTTAGACATTATGATAATTGTGATCTACAATGAAAATTGTTCTTTAGACCGCTTTTATGCATGGCGATTCTGTCGCGTGACAAAGAAATCGTTTGACGCACGGTTTATTTTATACCTTTCTATGCACGTACGACTTGTCACGTGAGTTAGTGGACTTGACAAGAGAAAGAAGAAAAGTCTGTATAGTGTTGCCAATGCTGTGCATAAAAACATCCATTGTTTTAACAGAACGGACAGTTTCTTGTCTTAGGAGATTAAAATGTTGTTTTTCTTTCAGGTTGGTTCATCACAACGCTGTTAGCAAGGAACTAGATTGGAAGGTGGAGCAAATGAAGTTCTTAGCAAACTATGGCATGTTTAAAATACAGTCTCCATCGATTGGTGTTATTCCTAGCCAGCCGATACCAAAGGAAGTTGCAAATGTCATAAAAGAAAGCCTGTTTCGGTGTCTTGACCAGAAATTTCACGAATTAGATCGCATGAGTTTCGTTCTGAGATCTCTCGTCAATCATATTGATTTTCTTCTTAAGAACCCTGACAAGGCAGAGCTTCTGGTTCCATTGGAAGAGAAGGTATATCCTTTAGTTTGTTACACTATTATTTTTCTGAAGTTAGTAATAAAAAACCAACCACAAGTAAGTTTAATACTTTTGAAGGTACAATCAGATATAAAAATAATAGACCACCTAAAGTTCATTAAAGATCCTGTCTGTAGGAAGGTGAAAAGTATTTGAATATTTTATTAAAAAAATCCTAGTACTGATTTTCTAGTTGATCCCAAAATTGAAGTTTAAATTAATTGAAAATTGAAGGTATTTGTTTCTAATTAATTTAAATTTATACAATGATGATATATTATCGCCGAATATTGATTGTAGCTAATTTGGAATTAAACGAAACAAGAATTGTAACATACTAATGTATAATACACCGAGAAACATAAGTATGCTTTTGAAGGCCATGGTGCCGATCAGGTAGCAGTGCAGTCTGAGGCGTTAGGCCAGCGACTCGAAGGTAGCGGGTTCGAATCCCGCCAGAGGCATAAATGTTAAGTAGATTTAAACTAGTAGTCCCTGCACAATTTAATCGTGATGGACCGAAGTCAAAATTAGTAGACTGGCCCATACAAATATATATATATTTTTATCGGGACCTACTGTTTTTTGGTAAAGTGTGCTCCGAACCACTTTGTTCAATGAAACCCTGCTGTATTTGAACCCGTGACCACGCGCACAGAAAGCGAGCGCTCTAACCTCTCGGCTACCAGAGGTCAAGTAGGCTTGGAGTTCGCATAGTGTGAATATGTTGCTGCCCAAGCCAACATTATATGGACTAAGGAAGTTCAGAATTCTGCCGTAGTGTTGACAATAAATAGCTGGTAATCCATCATTAGCTTACATTTATTCCTACTTAGTAGCTGTAAGATCTCTGTTGTTATTGAACATGATAAACAAAGAATCAGCGTTATCTTGTAATTAAGATTAGCCATAAGGGATAATATTTAGTCAGCCTATGAGTGTACGAAACACCGTAGT
This sequence comes from Lepisma saccharinum, assembly GCA_022664845.1. NCBI lineage: Eukaryota > Metazoa > Arthropoda > Insecta > Zygentoma > Lepismatidae > Lepisma > Lepisma saccharinum. The sequence goes on along the minus strand of JAGDQP010005112.1, from coordinate 41,477 downwards.
GAATATGGCCAGAGTATAGCCAAGTGCAACTGTTAGAAAATTAACAATCAAATAACTAAGAATCAGATAATTTTCACACCAATTCATAATAAACAACACAGTGTGTGGTGGATTTATTATAAAGTTTTATGTCCGAAAATTATAGGCGCTATAATAGTTTATGGTTTGTTTTGCAGAATATGGTGAAATTTATGGAGAATACCGGATCTGTAGCAGGGTGGTAGTGGGCCTTCGTCGATTTTTTAGGCATCGTGAGTTCTTGCGCGAACTTTATAATTTAAAGTAATTTTTAGCATTTACCCGGTACTGTCGTAAAATGTAAACTACTAAGTAGGTTTGATTGGTTATCATCTACTGTGATATTGTCCTTAAACAGGCCCCAGGCTAATATCCGAATATTGCTTTATCTCAATACTATAAAAAAAAGATTATCGTATGGAAAATGCTCAGATTCTGTGTGCTCCGAGGTGATAGATATTGATACATAGTCTGACAATTATATTACGAGACTGATTTTATTTTGACTAAGGTAGAAGTGCCATCTATCAAATAATACTTGCCATCCATGTGCTCAACTTTCATCTTTGGCAACACCGAAACACTCCACTCTAAGCATGATGGGAAATACGGCGCCATGTTGTGCAGGTAGGGGAAGGACACAGTCACATTAGTGGTATGAAACAAGGGTGAACATTAAATTATGATCGAAGAAATATATATACGATGGTAAGTAGAGGTGTGCAACGAGCGGATTTCGAGCGCTCGAAACACAAAAATACGTTTTCGAACGAGCAGAGTATGATCGAACAAAATCTGCTCGAACAGATTTGTTCGAACACTTTTGCTCGAAATCCTGGATTCGAGCGCTCGAAAGTCCTTGAATTTCCCCTTCCCCTCCGTTTATCTTGGTAAAGGACGTAATACACATGTTGCCAACTGTGATACTATTATTCTTATCATAGTATAATTTCAACTTTATAGCTTTGATACAACAGATAATTAATTAAGTACTAAAAAAACTATTAACGTGATTCCATAGGTATTTTAACGCCAACATTTCTGGGAGCTCCAAGGGACGCTGAATACAATTCCGAGCCTAAAAATGTTAAAATTTGTAATCCAAGACCGCGGCAGCGCGAAACATCATCATTGTAAAAAATAGTCTGATTAGGAGGGGGGGGGGGGGGAGTTCATTACCAAGACCAAAAATATACAATTTTGAAATCCAAGATGCGGTAGGGCGAAATGTCACAATTGTTAAAATCATCAGAATCTCGTGAAATTTTATATGTGGGGACTTGAAGGAGCCCTGGGTCCACTACCGAGGCAAAAAATATACACTTTTGAAATCCAAGATGGCGGCAGCGCGGAATGTCACAATTGTTAAAATCATCAGAATTTCGTGAAATTTTATATATGTGGGCTTGAAGGAGCCCTGGGTCCATTACCAAAGGCAAAAATATACACTTGAAATCCAAGATGGCGGCAGCGCGAAATGTCGTATTGCTAAATATCATTAGATTTCGTGAAATTTTACATGTGTGAGCTTAAAAGAACCATGAGTCCATTTCCGATGGTAAAAATATACACTTTTGAAATCCAAGATGGTGACAGCGCGAAATATCATAATTGCTAAAGTCATCAGTTTTTCGTTAAATTTAATATGTGGGACTTCGAAGCGCTGCTGAATTCAATTCCGAAACTAAAATTGTTGAATTTTGCGAAATTTCAAAATTGTTAAAAATCGGATATTCGTTCGATTCCGTTGTCAATGAGAAACCGAAAATGGCGGCAGTTTGGAATGTGATAAAATGTTCAAAATTATCAGATTTCTGTTAAATTCCATATGTAGGTGTTCCGAAGAACGCTGATTATGAATCCGATCCTAAAAATGTTGAATTTTTAACACCAATATGGCGGCAGCGCAAAATATAATAATTGTAAAAATATTTTGATTTTTCCTGAAATTTAAATCCGGGTCTTTCAAGGCGCTCTGAGTTCGATTCCTGTTTCAAAAATGTTGAAATCCAAGAGGGAGGCAACCCGAAAAGTAATACCTTCTTAAAAATTATCAGATTTTGTAAAATTTCATAAGTGGGTGTTACGAAAGACGCTGATTACGAATTCCAGCCAAAATATATTGAATTTTCAAATCGAAGATTGAGGGAGCGTGAAATATTCTGATTGTTAAAAAACATTTGATTTTCGAGAAAATTTATATTTGAAGCTTTCATGGGACGATGATTACAAATTTGAGACCAAAAATAATAAAATGTGAAATCCAAAATGGTTGTAGTGCAAAATTTTATAATCTCTAGAAATTATCTGATTTTTGTGAAATTTCATATCCGAGGCTTTCAAGGGGCCGTAGTTTGATCTCGAGGCTAAAGTGTTTAAATTAGAAAATGAGACGGTGGCAGCGCAAAATATTGTAATTGTTAAAAATAATCTAATTTCGTGGAATTTTTCCGTGATTTCTGGGTTGGATCCTAGACTAAAATGTTGAAATTAGAAATTCCAACAGAAACTCCAGTAGGACACACGCGTTTTGAATGTTAATTTTTGTTTTAATTCGTTGATTAACAGTTATTGGTTAAAAAGTACGTTTAATTTTAATCTTATTTCAACAAGTGTTTGATACCCCAGTAGTATATTCAGGTTGGTCGGTTATGGGACTAATATCGTTCCACATCCTAAATGCGGAGGAGAGAGGGGCCTCGTTTGAGACCACGTCGATCGATGTGGGATCGATATCACTAATTTACCTATTTTCTAAAACTATATTTTGCAAAGAATAAATCTATTTTTACAAACCTTTTTTCATAATGAATAAATTAAAATTAAAAATAGAGCATTCGTCATGGCATTATATCGATTCATGTCGTTAACCGATATCTATATTGATCAATGTCGGTTGATATGGGCAAACCGATGTTTATTCAAGCAATGGTATATCCCTCTGGTGATAAAGTATAAAACTTCATCCTGTTGTCAACACGCGGCCAGCTTTGTTTGGTGACAAAGTTGTTCACAATTTAAGCATGTTAATAACATGTCCTTCGTGTAACAGAACACGAGAAGGACCCAAAAGATAAAGTGTTAAAGTTGATTGTCTTTTTTCCAAGGATTCTTTGATCACTGTAAGCAAATAGACAAACCAACAAGATTTAAAGTAATATTAAGCTGGTTATCGTACACCTTCAGAACCGGGAGACATTATACACTTTTGTTTCGTTTGTACGGTGGAAAGTAGCGTATTTTCTCAAGCCCATGTGGTTGAGATATTTTGATAAACTCTCGTATATATGGGTCAAAATTTTGGTTTCGGACGTACTCTATGTTCTTCGTTTTATCAAATCAGTAAATTGTGCAAAGTCTATTGAGGTATATTAAAAATTGTGGATTTGAGATATTTTGACCAACCCTCGTATATATGTTTTTTTTTTTTTGTTTCGGCCGTACTCTATGTTCTTGATCTTGTGAAATTACTAAGTTGGGCAAAGTTTTGTTGAAAATTGTGTATTTGCTATATTTTGACCAACCCTTGTATATATAGGTCAAATTTTGGTTTCGGACGTACTCTACGTTCTTCGTCTTGTCAAATTACTAAGTTGTGCGAAGTTTCGTTGAGATATGTTGAAAATTGTGAATTTACCTATTCTCTCTTATTTTGACCTATTCAACATCGTGGTTTCGTAGATAGTCTATTCCAGTTCAGAGGTTTCAGTTAGATAACCCATTATTATTATTAGGTTAGTTGGCAACACTGAACCTCCTTTAACCAGTTACAGGAAGCTAAAGACAAAAATGTAATCTGATGACGTAATTCGAGCAGGCACTCCGCTCGAAACCTATTCACGCTCGAAGTTGCTCGAAGTGGATTTTTGCCACTTCTCCCACGTTTCGAGCGTGACTGCTTTGGGCTTCGGATTTCGAGCGCTCGAAATCCGCTCGTTGCACAGCTCTAATGGTAAATCAAGTCACAAAATGAAATTTCTTCAAATTGCTGCAGTGTGAAATGGTGTAAATATAAGTCGTTGCAGTGATCATTTAGGCAAGTGTCGGTATAGGTGGCAGCACCTCTGTGTATCGTATACAGCGCTAGTACTTTCGCTCGTGCAGCGGTGAGTCATTCGAGTGTCAAGTGGGTAAGATGGCAGGTGTGTTAGCTGATTGTACCCGTGCTGAACAACGGGCCGTTATTCGATTTCTGTGGGTCGTAACAAAGTTACGGTCAGTTATTCGCAGGAAACGTCCAGGTGCTTTGAGAGGTGGAGTTCTTCTGTTGGATGAAAACGCTCGTCCACACATTGCAAATCCCACAGTGGCTCACATACGGTCCCTAGGCTCGGAACGACTCAAAACATCCGCCCTACATTCCGGATTTGGCACCATCGGACTTTTACCTTTTCGGCCCACTGAAAAATCACCGGTTCCAGGATATGGGGGAGGTCCATCGGAAGGTTACCAGCTGGCCACGACACCAGCCAAAAACTTCTTTTCTGCTGGCTTTGAGGGACTCGGTGAAACCCTGGGACAAGTGCCTGAATGTTTATGGAGATTACGTTGAAATCCAAATTTCGTCAGGTAACTATTTCAGCTTTTATTTCTGTTCCATTCTGCGACTTATATACTGACTTACCCTCGTATATATATTTTTTGAATTCGATTGTTTCAGAGGATAAAACTTGGTGTTTTCGATATGATTCCACAACTAAACGCTAAAGTGGTGATTTAGAAAGTCACCAACATCAGCAAAAGGCATAAAAGCTATGCTTCAAAGTCAAATGTAAAGACAGTACGTATGTGTTTCTACGGCAGCAGTGAAATTATTCACCTAAGGAACAAACTGTCACTACAAGTGTTTATTTGAGTGTTCTGGAACACCTACGGAAGAGGATTCGCCTTGTTCGGCCCGAGTAATCAACACCAGGCAATTGGTTTCGTTATGACATCGCACCGAGGAGTTGACTGATATATACAAGAAATGTTATTCCGAAAGTAAGTGTGTATGTTCAGTCATCCGCTTTACTCCCTAGATTATCTCCCTGTGATTATTTTCTGTTCCTCAAACTTAAGTTACCATTGAAAGCGAACCTCTTCGAAGATATCGAGTCTTCGGGTCATTCTACAAGAAGACTTGCAGAGGGCGTTCCACTTGTTACTAGGTCGTATCATTCGCTGTATCGACGCAGAAGGGACGTAACAAGTAGTATTCAAATATTTTGTTAGTTTTATTCTATAACCTCAGTATCGATATATAATTGCCAGAACCTTACTGCATGTTCAAGTAAGTTACTGTTCTAGAATTATTTGTTAGTTATAATTATTTCTTGCATTATTGTAGGCACTGACTGCTTTTAAAAAAGTGACGAAAGTGACGAGGAAGTTGGAAAAGCATATGGCCGATAATCCTGAATCAGCGAAGATCCACGTTTTTCTTGTTCTTTTCCTTCACATGGCTCTACTGCTGTTCTCAAAATCAACGCTAGCAGAAAACTGCTTGGAGGTGAGAATATAGTATTAATGCACGGGTACTGAAAAGCAAGGAATATACACACAGATTTATATAAATTAGCCTGTGGAAACTTTTTGTGTCCGAAGTTTGCATAATCGAATAACATTAAACTAATATATGTTGCAAGCAGAACATATGGAATTATTACTTTCACCTTTAAACGCCTAATGACAAACGTGGCTTTAGGACCTTATGTTATAGATCCCAATTAAGATAAAGGAATGATTTAGATTTAAAATATTCGGGAGCAAACTAACTTCTGATATCCATTTCATGCGTCTCTGCTATCCCACGGGGGTGGGAGCGAAGGGAGAATTTAGTATTTTCCCCTCTCTTAAAATATACCTATTTTGGGACAGTATATCTCGTCGCCAAACTCATCCACAAGCGTGAATGTCTAAAGTGGTAGAAAAGAAATAACTAACTGTTGCTTTATTTTTTGTATTCATCTTTATTGTGGGAGAGAAAAATAGGCGTATCTTTTCTTCATTTTTTACATGCAAATTGTTCATATTTTTTCGGGACGGATCGATAAAAAGCTTCCTTTTCCTAATTATTCAAGATACATTATGTTTGTTTGAATGTCAGAGGAGATAACAAACTGCCGATGTTGCTTCTGTTGCGTCCTGGTTATTGACGGATAGGTAGGTGAGGGAAGAAAACATGCGCCATTGTTAGGTGGAAAATTGGTTTATTCTTGACGTTATGTGAAAGTGTTTGTTTGGCACATTTTGGTCTCTGGTGTAACACAAGTACATTCAAGCAAGACGCAGCTAATTATCCCTCCCCCGTCCCACTTCAGTCTTCGCCCAATAATCATGAAGCTTTGTTTACGGGGTCGGGTTTCTTTTATCGGTTATGATTTCTTTCCTGCAATGTGTGGTTACCAGTTAAAGAAATATTAAACATAGTCGTGTCTTTCGTTGTCACCAAACCAAATTATGTTTGTAATAGAAACACGTACGTGTATGTGTGTATATATGGCGTTTTGATTGTTAAAACTGCCCCTACTAATGGTGGTTGGCTTTGGGTATTTACACGGTGTTGCGCAGTTTTTCTTTGTGAATGCTTTCAGTGTTTGTTACTTCAAAATGTGATCCAGCTCTTCAACCTAACACTGTCCGTGCTTCGGACTCTGGGCAGAAACCAAACCGCATTCACTAATGTTTAGTTTCATTGCATATTCCTTTTAGCTCTATTAACTGTTGCTCCATGGAAATCATCTTGCCGAGATAGTAGGCGTGAAGAAGTCCTCTTATGTCGTCTACGTATAGGACACAGTCGCCTGACACACGGTTATTTGTTGCGACGATTGGATCCACCACATTGTAATAACTGCGATGTGGTTTTAAGTATACGTCACGTGCTTTTAGATTGTCCCGGATATAAGACAATCATCTCAGACAACGTTATCACCTCCCCAATGACATGGCGTCATTATTAGGGGATGCACCAGGTATGTTGCGGAGAGTTCTCCAGTTTGTTCGTGAGACAGGTTTATCTCCGTCTCTCTGAGATGATTATGTCCCATAGCTGTTAAGTTTTCTGTTGTATTATTTTATTTTCGTGAAGGCCCTTACAGCCTTCACGTTTTTACCTTTTATGCTAAAGACCATCTACATCTTTAGTTTTTACTACGATTTTATTTTTCTGAAGAGCTTAGATCTTCAGCTTTTATATGCTTTTATCATTTTAGTTAACAGCTATTTTTAGACGTGACAAAGATCGGGACGGGCGTAAGCCATAGTGCTGTTACCGCCCATACAATTCATTTTATCTATCTTTTAGCTCTATTGATAGCAAAAGGGGGGGGGGGATCTTATAATTCTGCTAATGATGTGCGTCCGTCCCCAGAAATTGAATCGCAGGAACTATAAGGTGTAGAGAAATGCTTAAAGTGTCGTTGGAAGGGTCTTGACTAGACAAGCTGAGACTCAGGTGTCGACTGTATTTCGGTGTGCTGAAGTCGAAAATGACATTTAAAAAGTCGTATTACGTACCATTATTGTCACAAATTGCATGCATATATAGTAGGAAGATAAACACTATACTGTCGCAGTACAGCCTTATTGTTCACAAACCGTCACGGAAATGAAGCATCGTAGTAAACAAATGTAGAATGGTGGGAAAGGGTCACATTTTGAAGTGGATGATCAGCGAGGCCTGCATATTGGATAGAGATCATATTTTTTTTCTAATGTAAAGTGGGTCGTGTGACATCAAACAACACGAAAATATTCCCAGAAAGTTATACCCGGTATTACATTTCATCTACCTGTTCTTGCGTCGGGAGTTACCTTCACTAAAAAATTGCAGTACATGTGTTCGTTTATCCAGCATGGTCTTAATTGCAACACTGTAAACTTTAGGTCAAATCTAACACGTGGAATGGCTTTCTGGGAACGTTCTCGTATTGTTTGGTATGTCACACGACCCACATCTAATAGTGTGGGTTTCAAGATGGCGGACACATTGATCATCTAACCGAAAATGTAGTCCGTTCCCAGCATTTAACATTTGTATACTACAGTTCTTCATTTCCTTAACGGTTTGTGAACTATAAGGCCCCAATGTAACTTTTGATTCACTCTGTAGTACAAATATCTATGCCGGTTATGACAAAATTGTGGGTGGTGATGACACAAATGGTGGTCATTTTTCAACTCAGCGCTCCAAAAATTTAATATATATCGTACTCATTTTCAAAAAGTTTGTGACCTTTTATTTTGTTGACCATTGTAATCATTTGTTCTTATTGCTTCCATTCAGTTAGACGTAGCTGCGCCAAACTTGGAATAAACATTGTTCTACATAATAGAAAAATACTGAGTTTTCCCGTACCTAAACACGGCAGTTGTCAGTATTGCCAATTTATTTTATAAAAACTCATGCTTGCGCATCTAAAATGCTATCAAGGGACCTATCTTGTTAGTAAAATCGCAGCTCCAATTTGGTTTGTTTCTCATATATACAGAAACTGGTAAGAGAACCATATAACCAATATTTATACGTTATATTTGTAGTAATCCTTTCACCAGCATTAAACTGTTAAATGACCTCGACTGTGTACGTATTCACTAATTAGTTAGTTAAATGTAGTTTTGGTTCGAGGGGCGGAACAGCTTTGATTTCTGCATTTTGTACAGTTCGTTTCGAAAGGCACATCGATGATGCACGGAATGAAGTCTACGAAATTCTGTGAAATAGCACATTCGAGAATGAAATGTCGCGGACTTTGGATCACTATGGGTAGGCATACGGGCTCGAAACCCGGAGCCGGCATCCTGACTGAGGTTTATCCAGTGTTTTCCTTTTTTATCAGGCGAATACCAGGATGGTACCTTCCACATCCTCTCCCCTGCCCTATCCCGGCCTGAGACAAAGATACCTAAAAGTCGTAAATAAAGTCTGTCAAAAGCAAATTGAAAAGGAAGTTATCGCAGAGTTTCGAACTACATATTTTTTCTCATAAATATTTGTGACGTCAAATTTCTTGTATAGAAAATTTCGCTGACAGCTTGATAAAACACTCACCTGGCAAGCGGACTCGTGCGTTCGATTTTTATTTAATCTAGCTAACATGTTCATGTACAGTTTTCAACATTCGTGTGGATTTGGCTTTAAACAGATATTGTCGTATTATGCTGGATGATACAGACAGGGATTGTAAGCTGAAACCGCGAGATATTTAGTTTTCAAATATCATACAATATTGCCGTATTGTCCAGATTGTCGAACTTACTTTTAGAAAGTGTACCTATCGCCCATTTTGTGTGAATCTTGGTGTATGTGTTGATCAATTAGATATTAATGGAAAACCAATGACACAAACGAGAATCCTGAGCGAATAATAGAAGAGCTCACGTGCAAACGCTAATATGTTCTTCAAATGAAAATTCGCAGAAGCGACAGAAAAATGCTTAGAAGATATTAATGGGAGTAGAACTCGGGGTGGGCGAGATGTTAGCGCGCTCTCTTTCTGTGCGCGTGGTTACGGGTTCAGTTCATTTCGGGGTGCATTTAGTGTAGTAGTTCGGAGTCCGCTTTTATCAAAAACTGTAGGTCTTGTCGTTAGAAGCTCACTCGGGTCATTTATTTTTACCTGGTCGTACACGACGTCATCCTGACTGAGGTTTTCCCACAGTCACACCAGGCAAATGCACCTTCAACATAGGCCCTGACCGACACCTTCCCGAATCCTTTCCCTCCCCTATCCTGCTGAGCCTTAGATACCTAAAGGCCATAAATAAAATTCAAAATTTGTATGCCACGTTATCTCGCAGTTTGCTCATAATTAAGTAATTTTATATTCCGTGTAACAAGCAGTATTCAGTATGCTTTCTGATTTGTCACATTGTTTTTACATACATCAGCTATCACCTGTAGATTTTTCATATTTTAGGAACTTCACGCTTGCTCTAAAAAAGTATTGGAATCCAATAAAGAGGACAGTGAAGATGAGTTGACGACTGAGAATGATGATGAACCAAAGTGGATTGAAGTTCTGGTCGATTTATTCCTTAATCTTCTGTCGCGCAAGAACCATCTACTGAGAAGATTAATTAATGTGGTCTTCCGCTATCTCTGTCCTCTGGTGACTGTCACTACCATTGAGCATTTTGGAAAGGTAAGACGTAACTTGAAATTGTCCGTACGTTCTTGTTGCATCTTTTAAGAGTAGATTTCCTTGATGCAAACGTTACTCTAAGCTTTGGTTAAATTCTTATTCGTGTACCTCATTTTATTCACTCATGTTACCCATAAACCAATTCCAATCAAATATAAAAGTCAGGTCGTTAACTCTGTCCCTGAAGTAATGTAGACCTCATAATCATTACGGCAAGAACACTGAATTAGAGATGCTGAAATCGAACCAGTTCTCATTTAGAAGGGAGAAAGAAGGGCAGTGTACATGTGTAAGTAAAGCAGTTTTCGGCGTTGCTACTGAAAAATGGGCATCAAGAAATACGTTGAAGATATTGAAAATGTGGTTGGATCAATTGTGAGTTTTTGATCTCCCGAGAAGTAATTCCAAGGCATCCGTCAATATTCCATATGTAATGAATAAGAGTTGGATTCTCGAAATCATATTATTGTTTATTTAACTTCTATTTATTGGTAGGCAGTCAGCTAAGTTCGCCATTTTTGTAAATTTTATTTATGACATTTAGGCATCTAAGGCTCAAGCCGGGAGAAGGGAGGGGAAAGAATTCGGGAATGTGTCGACCAGGGCCTATGTTGAAAGTGTCATCCCGACATTTTCGTGGTGTGGCTGAGAAAAAAAACCTGTTAGGATAGTCGGCCGCTGGGGCCGAACCAACGATCTCCCGAATGCTACGCCAACGCTCTACCACTGAGCTACGGCGGCTCGGTAAGTTCGCCATGTTTCCGAGGTTTTTTTTTTGTATATATATATATATAATTTTGCCCAGTCACATGGTCTCATTGATGCCTGTCATTTTAAACCAGAACATTATTATTTTCCCCATGTTTGTAAGTATTTTATATGATGTGTTAGTTCATGTTGAATAGTTTTTTTTTCTTTATTTCTGATCTACGTTAAAGTGCGCCGCAGTCAGATTACATACTGGTAGTGAATACCCAATCACTTTTTTTTTCCCCTTCCCGGCCTGAGCTAAAGATGCACGATTCAGTTCAAAACGTTACATTATACCCAAGTATTCGGAGATGGTTACTATTTAAAATAGAGATAAACGCTTAATCTTCAACTTTGTGAAATCCACGTTTTCCAATTTCAGATATTGAATCCAAAATCTGGTGAAAATCCACTTCAAGGTGATGGTGAAGAAGATGAAAATGATGTGGAAATGAAGGAAGGAACCGAAAATAGCGACAATGAGGAAGAGGAAAATAGTGGTGTAAGTTCTGATGACGATGATGATAATCCGGAGGAGGAGGAAACGGTTGACGAAAAATTCCGTACGGCTGTGAAAGAAGCACTCGGAAACGCTGCCGCCCTTACAGATACCGTAAGTATTCAATACTGGGTTTTGCTGTATATGAAACTACAGTTCGACTGAATAACTGCTTTTTAAGTTGCGTTTCGGGTTTTTGTATATACAGGATGGTTCTGGAAATCCGTAACTCAGCTCCTAGTGCTCAGAAATCTTTGAAACAAAACATGTTCATACCGAAGTGCGTGTGTGGAATCATGTGAAGATGCTTCTGAATGAAATCACGGGTGTCTCGGGAATACCTCTACGGCGGGGACAACTAGATGGTAATAGGGGTTGATTTTGCTCCCAGTAAAACAAACGCTAACTTTTGAACAACTTTTAGAGGAAACACTTTTCGGTAGCTCATACCGTTCGGCAACAAGACCTAATTGGTGGTCAAAATTAACACGGTGTAGAGGGTTTTCGGATGCTGTAACTCAAATGGAATAAAGGTTTCAAACTAAAGTGAAACACTAAATGGGATACGCGAAGTCAAACGGTGAAATTTTTGAAAACGGGGTGTCCCGGGAATACTGTTACGGGTGGGGGGACTACTTCAAAATTTGAAATAAAAACAAAGGTTGATTTTGCTTTCTTTGAGAAAAAAAAAACAACTAAATTTTGAAAAACTAATTTTCTGAGGAAACATTTTTATTATCTTCAGTTACAAGAGTTGCTTGGTAAGTTAACTGCTTATCTACCAATTAACTCCTGTAATTGCCAAACGTTACGAAATATTAAACAATATTGATTGCCATCTGCAATTTTGGATTTTCTTCTCCGTAGAGGTATTCCCGAGACGCCCCTGATTTCAGAAGCATCACCATGTGCACTTTGGTATTAATTTTTTTTTGTTTGTTTGTTTTGTTTCAAAGATTTCTGAGCACTAGGAGCTGAGTTACGGCCCTGTTACGGATTCCAGAACCACTCTGTATACATATTTAATCACTAACACAAAGGAAAGCCGAAAGTTCAAATTAAGGTAAATTTATGATAAAAAGGAAGGAATTTATTTATAGCTTGTTCGTTCCATATGAGAAAACACACACACACACAGTAATGTAAAGAGATTTCTGCGATATTTCGTGCTTTAAAAAGTCCTTATTCATGACTAGAGAAGAATCAACGGACACGTGCAGATTGAATCAAAGACTAAGACGATAGTGGCGCCACGTAGCGGATGACGCATCAAGCTTGAACATTTGAGTGCTTGGAACAATTGACAGCTGTATTGCGTGTAAGTTCGGGAGGGGATCAAGGAAGGAAATGTGTTGAAAATGCAAAGTAAACATCAGGTTTAGAGTTTTTGAATTTTAAGGACAGGTTTCATTTTTGTTCCCAAGTCATGAAATGGTTACTGACATGAATGTTGAGAGAGACCCCCCCCCCCCCCCCCCCCACACATATATATATATATAAAAGACATCACAGAACTTGCAGGTTAGGATGTCTATTACATTAGAGGTGTGACATGTACCCTTGGGATTGAGGGTGTACCGGCCACTAGCAGTATTGATAGTGACTGTGGGAGTAGTGATGAAAATGCAGCAGGTCTTACATCTGGGTGTTGCATATGTTGGCGCCAGTGTGGGGTGGTGGCGAGGAAGGATTCGTACGGACCAAGATGTATCCTAAGATTAACGGGGTGCTGAAAAAGTAATCTAGGTTTGGTGGGAAATAATGATCTTGTGTCTGGGTCGGATTGCAGAATGTGGAAATGAGAGTATAGTATTTGTTTGATCTTGGTTGGTTTAGGATGGAACTAGGTGATTAGAGCCCCGGTGGGCTGGGATTGGTGGTGTAGGTTTGTGTGGGTTGAATGTGTGATGATACACGGCGAATCTGTTTGGTTACAAAGTTAGGTAGGTAGCCTCAGTTGACCAGAGCCTCCTAGAGGTGTTAGTTGTAAGTTTCAGTAGCAGAGGTGGTGGAATTCAAACGTTGTCCTATTGAGGACAAGGGAGAAAAGAATCGCTTTCTTTGTGTAGTAAAAATGGGAACTTGTGTAGCGTATGGTTGGTAGGTTATATGTGAACGGAAGTAGTGGGGGTGTTGTTTTCTAAAGTGATGTCCGCATCAAGGAATGTGACTTTGTTAGAAATGGACCAAGTGAACTGGCCAATACAGAATTAGTTCAGTACAGAACAATTGAACCTTGAAAGTCCCTGAAAGTACTTGATTTTGTTGCTTGGTAAGTGTACAAACTCTATCTAAAGTTAATTTTCCTATTCTCTCGGAAGCCTGTAGCTCCGAATGCACATTTCCAAAATTTGCCAGAAGAACTTTCCGTCTTGTTTTGATCGGAGGAATCACCTCTCGAAGTTTGTCGGTATAAGTTCATAAACACACTGTATACACATGCTAAAGGTAGCGAAGTAGAAGTTAAAACTGTATAGTAACATAAAATTAAACTTGTTCGTTGTTATTGTTTCAGGAATCTGTGGACATAGATGAGATGGATCAAGAAGAAATGGAGAGAGTTGATAACGCTTTATCAGAAGCATTTCGAACGTACATGCAGTCGAAACAACGTAAAGAGAAGCAGCGAAAGCAATCAAAGGCTGACACGGCACTCATGCACTTCAGACTAAGGTATGTACTGGATGTAGTAAAATTTACAGAAGATTGGTCGGTACAATGACTGGAAACCTAACCCGGTTTTTATACTGTAGTTGATGGTTGAGAGCTATCAATAGTATTACCGCCATACCTGGAAAGGTCTTACAATTAACGATATATTGACAGCTAAAAGGTACTAATATTTATCGGCTAAAATTTGACGATTTGAGAGAATTCTATTCAAACTTTGTCTTCATTATGTTGCTCTAAGAGGTGGTTGTAAAGCACAGATTTAATACTTGTTAACGAAGTTGGGTCCTTAATAGAGAATGGCATTTTGTTCCACTACGGGATGCAGAAACCATATAGGACTTTGAATAAAAGGGTGAGTTATGATGAGGAATAAAAAGTAATAGGTTCGCGCGAGACCTAGTGTCACGGTTGTGATGATCGCTAAGGAACTTAAAACGTTGCAAATAATCAAGTTTCCGCGTGCGTAGAATTTTAAATAGAGGCACTAAATTATAATACCAGTTCTGTCGTTGTGAGACTTTTAACCATTACAGCCTATTGAAATAAGTTGTTACATGGTCATAATGTTTCAGATTATCTATAAAACGCACTGAAGCATTTTGAATACGCTGTAGCCGGTAACTGTGTACATCATCCAGGTTAGCAAACACAACGTTACAATAATCCACAAGAAGCATTTCTAAGGCCTGTACAAGCTATTTTTTAAAGGGGAGATAGGAAGAAAATTTTTAAATCTGTTCAATGAATGTTAAAGTCATTTTTAGAGATAGTACTGACATATTACATCCATCTTGGGTCTTCATTACAAATAAGACCTAATTTTTTATGGTGTACGAGAAAAGGATTGTCATACCTTCTAGAAGTACGTTACGTTGGGGAAGGAGGAAGAGTTGAGAGACGGAAAGCGTGCTTTAGAAGCTATACGTAGACATTGAGATTTAGATGGATTCAATTTCAGACCGTTATCATTTGACCACTGAACAATTCTTGGTAAGTCCTCATTCAATTTATCAATATATGTGGGTAGCTCATCTGGAGAACAAGACATATATACTTTGAAAGTCGTCAGCATAAAACTGATATTTACAGTGCTGTTAAACAGATGGTAGATCATTTGTGTACTAGCAGAAGAGAAGAGGACCGAGTACACTACCTTGAGGTACACCATGATAAGCAGTTCTCAAAGAGGAGTCAGTCAATACCAGAAATAGATACATATTGCGAGCGGCCACGAAATAACATTGAATCCAATTGACAGAAGGGTCTGAAAAGAGTTGAAAAAAAAATCTGTAATTAGCGTAGCAGAATATTATCATATATAGCTTGAAAGCTTTACTGAAGTCAAGAGGTGAAGAATTGTTACGTTCCTATTGTGAAGAACATATCGAATGTCATCTGTAATATAAGTAGAGCAGTGACGGTGCTACGATCTTTCTGGAAACCTGATTGAAAGGGGTCAAGAAGGCTATGCTTCAGTAAGTAGGAAGGAGCTTGAATCGCTTACGACATTTTCTAGGGCTTTGGAAAGAGTCGGTAAAATACTAATAGGCCGAAAGTCGTCGGCACTGGTGTCTTGAAGAGGGGAAGAACTCTAGCATTTTCCATTAGGTAGGAAAAGTGCTTGTGGTAATCTACAGGTTAAACGAGTTGGTAATTCTAGAGATATTTCGTCTGCCCCGTTCGCTTTGGATTTTATTCTGTTGATTGTATTTGAACTGTCAGCGAACTTGATAAGAGAGAAAGAAGTTTGGTTTTTAGAGCAGAATATTCTTTGTTAGGCAGCCAGTTACTCTGCGTAATGGTAGGCGTATATCACAGAAACGCTCATGTGCATAAGTGCGTGGTCTACTAAATGTTTTTTTTTTTTTTACCTCTGCTATCTAACTTGTAATTTATTCCATATTTGATTCTGATTTTCTCTGTTCGTGATGTCATAATGCAAATTTCAGCTTAGCTTTACATACAGCGGTTTCGAAGCACTCTCTTCAAACTCATCTGAGTAGCAGAGGGGGTTAAGGTTTCTTCGGTATTTTCTATAAGCTCAATCGCGCCAAATTTAGTAGTTCATCTGTAATCCACGGGGAAGAACGTTTTCTTTTTATGGTAGCATGAAAGCTATAAAGCTGAAGAATTAACGAGTTAAGATAGGAAAGTCGAACATCGACTGATGGAAACAAATTTGTTAAATGCCATGGTAAGGAAGCAGCATCCTCCAACAGAGCATTATTTTCAATCTTGTACAGTTCTCGATACGATATTATTTTCGGTTTAAACGGCCAATTTTATCGAATATTTTACGAATATAAGACTGTGTTTGGAAATCCCAGGAACTGCAAACTGACATCAATACGTGACGAGTTAAACTGATCATCACTGTACTAAGTTATATGTGGATAGATAGAGCATATAGTAGACGTGTAATATACAGGGTGTCCCGAAATAATGGTGCCAATTTCGCGAGATGGTTATTTACATCAAAATGAGAAAGAAGTGCTTTGAAGAAATACAAAATATACATAGTTTAGGAGATACAGGCTCTCAGTCAGTGTAGCATGGGCACAAATGACGTCAGAGCTCTTAGATATAATGACGTGAGCGGTCGGCTTAGCAAATCACACGTGAAGTAGTACCCGATACATCTATTTAAGCAGTGTTTTTGGTTGAGAGAGTGCCGCGTAGACAGGTTTCTCAGAGTAAGAAATTCTTGTCAAGGAATAAAATTTTTTAATACGGCAAGCATAGAAATCCTCTTTAATCTGCATTCGCCAATCATAAAGAGAACGTAAATAGATGTATTGGTTACTACTTCGAATGCGATTTGCTAAGCCGACACCGCTTACGCCATTACTTGTCGGGATAATATGACGTCATTTGTGACGCCATAACTTTGAGTGCATGTAGCTCCGAAACTAATCAGATTTCGGAATTTCTTCAAGGAAACTTTCTTCTTAGTTTGATGTGAATAATCACGTCCCGAAGTTTGCACCATTAGTTCAGGGACACGGAGAATGTCGGATATGTCAGCGTATTTCTCAAAAGAGAAGCCACCGCGCTGGTCGTATTGTGTGAAACGGTTTGGATATATACTGAAGCATAAGTGTTTTTGGATTCAAAAGAACGTAACCACTTCTAGAATTGAAATTGGCCGAGGTCATTTGTTTACGCATTCCATCTGAATTCAGGTGGGGTATAATCTTTCCATAAATTACCACCAAGAGCAGTTTTAAAACTTTTCAAGGTCAAAGGCGAGAAAAACGACGAGGCGTTTATCGAATATTTGCACTTAGTCTTATTTTTTTTTTATTTTTTTTTTTTTTTACGTATCTCCCTCATGTGCTTGCAAAATTTCAGCGAAAAATATCAGCTCTTTCTACTCTAAAATTGGAAACGAAAAGGGGGACAAGATTTGTGGAACGCAGTATATACAATCATAATTATATGTTCATCCATCCATCATCTTCACATTAGCACTTCGGCCTCCGCCTTAGATGCCTAAAGGCCATAAGTAAAAAATTCAAATTCAAAATTAACACTTATCCAGCAATCATCATCCCAAAACATTCTCAATACTATTTTCTCATTGATTGTCTGTGGTCTGCCACAATTTACATTTTCAAATACAAGTATATATACATAAATACATTTCCATAACAATAAACGTAGTTCGTGTGAAGATACCTTTAATGATGACAGTCTAGAATTAATTTAATAGGTACGTATTGTGTTCCATAATATATGTCCTCCATGGGCAAGAAACTAACGTAACAAGACCAAATGTTTGTAACGCCTGACAAGCATATAGCACCAACGCTTACCTTGCGAGCTATGATGACGTGACACTATATCTCATAGGCGTCATAGCTAAAACTAGGATTTATAGTTACAAAAAAAAAAAAAATGCACTGAAGGAAGTCAAAGTAGGCTGTCATATTTTTCGTTTTCTCAAATGTAGACATTGATTTCAAAACAGTAAACATAATGTATTTGCTACTAAGAACCCTGCTTAACAAACTTGCTTTGAATGAACTTAGGAATTATAAATGAAAAGTGACAAAAATACAGTATTTCAATCCGATTTGCCTGTTTCAAACAATATCTGTTTTAAGATTGGAAGTTCTGCCCGCCCTCCTCACGGTAATACACAATCCCCTGCCCGTATTACGAATAGGATAATTTTCGTTTGTATCTCACATAATCAGAACATAACCATTAAAAGGCTACGATTTAGTGGACAGGCAAATCCTAGCTTTACTCAATATCTTTCCGAATTCATTTCCAGTGAACGACCGAGTTTTTGAAAATAATAAAAGGTGAGACAATTAAAATGCAACTTACCCTATTAAAATTCTGTTCTTCCCATTACAAGGTATGTTTATTTGTGACTTGGTTTATATTTGCTATGTTTTACATGTTAAATTTTGCCGTTTGGATATACGTAATGAAACAGTTACTGTATAGCTGATACTGATACATTCATTTGTTTTCTGTTCTTTTCAGACTTCTAGATTTGATTGACATTTATCTTCAGTTTGATCCAGCTCTTGAAATGACCCTGAAACTAATTCCACACTTTTACTCGTGTCTTCAGTATGCAATAAAAGAACCGCATCAGGAAATTCTTGCTAAGAAAGTGAGGTAAGTGTATCTCTACGCGCTGAGTGGTTTGTTGTTGTATAAGTTTTTTTTTTTTATGAGGTATTTGATTGTTGAGCTGTTTTGGTGATCGAAAAAGTGCACGGATGTTTCCGAAACGTGACGTAAATACCAGACACAAAAACTCAGATAGGCCTAACGGAGACCGAATTGCGTGTGAAATCTCCGGGAGATCCGTTAGTCATCAGAATATTCTGTCAGTAATAAGTTCAGAGGGGCCTGCATTGCTCTGCAGTAATTCTTACCTGGTTGTGAAGCGGTGTGGCACACGGTGACGTACGCTGACGGTCAATACCTTCTTTCTGTCACAGTTGTGACGATGGTTACCTATTGACTGAGATGTTCACTACCATTGGTAGACCTGTGCGATAGTACATTGTTATGCACCCACGAATTCGACAGTTTCCCTTACGCCAGGGGTCTTTAATCTACGGCCTGCGTTTGTAATCACGATTGGGTTTCATTACCATGTAACACTCCATAAGAACACGAACAGTGTATTTCAAAATAAAATTAATATTAATATCTTCAAATATGCGTAATTGTGGAAAATCAATATAAACTATAAACCTATAGCTGTTGTTAGTCGACTCTCACCGACCTCAGAAACCTGGAAAAGTTATGCAGTACTAATTATAGATGTAGCGGTTCTCTCAACTTATATTTTTAAATCTTTAATTTACTATGTAGCACGTATTTCCTTCATGTAATATCGCGTACCTGAAAGAAGCAGAGACGTGAACGGTTGAAAATTTTCAGTCTAAAAAAGTGTTCTAACAGCAAGGATTAAGAAAAAGATTCCTGCGTTTAAAGTGTTTTTGTGGGCTGTTTTCAGTTACTATTTGACTTCGGCCCGTCACGATGATGCCATTAGCTGTTAAGTTTTAAAATCAACAAACATGCACCTGCCGTGATTCGAACCCGGAACCTTGGAGTCGCTGGCTCAGACATTGTTATGTAGTGATAACAGTATCTTTTTCCTAGTAGTTTACTTTTTAGGGCCTTTGATACCAAAGCTATAGAAAAAGGGATCTTAGTCCATTCGTCTGTTTATTGTGTACACTAATTAAATCTCAGGTACCACAAGGCGTAGAAAGATGCTTGAAATGTCGTTGGAAAGGTCTTGGCTGACTAGCTCAGAGCCGCCAAAAGTCGTGATTGGGTCAGTGTTTCCAACGAATTGTAAATTCTTAAATTCAGTTTTTCAAATTCCATACCGTTATACCTATCTGCATCAAATTTGGCATAAATGTCATCAGATAAAATAGTTCTATGGGAATTCTCGTTGACTAATTTAGAGCCACCGGAACCGTAATGATCAGGCGTCGCAGTTGTCAGTGTTGCCAACCATTTTAAAAAATCAATTTTTTTTATTTGCTTCCATACCGGTACTAATGGAGTTCTTTGAAGCCCACTTTACCAAAAACTGTAGATCCCGTTCTTAGAAGCTCACCATCTGTTTAGGACGTTAATAAGAAATCACTCCATAATACTAGACTTATCCACACTAAACTTATCATAAACTTTCGACACAATAGAAAGGTAGTGGATAAAAAAAAAAACTTTATTTTTATATGGGCCAGTCTAGTAACTTTGGACTTCCGCCCGTCACGATTCGCCCATTTACAGCCCAGTTAAAATCCACACCCATGCCCCTGCCAGGACTCGAATCCGGGACCTTCGAGCCGATGGCCTACCACCGCAGACCGCTCGACCACCCGGTCGGCAGAAAGGTAGGGGATTTCCGTCTCTTAAGCACTTCAGTTGTCAGTGCTTCCAACCTATTTTATAAAAATAAATGCGCGTGCGCCTGAGATGTTATCAAAGGAGCGAGCCTTCGCTATTGTTGTTAGAATCGTAGCGCTAACGTATTTTATTTGTAAACAGGGCTCGAAATTAACTTTTAGTAGCACTGGTCCACATGGCAAGGGAATTTTTTTCTTCATTGGTCCTACAAAAATCGTACTGGCTCTTTTTCAGATCAGCAAATAATTATAATCAGCGTACTTCTTAGTCCATTTTATTATATTCATTTAGGTTACAGGCCTATATATGATACTAAATACGAAAGAATAGCTCTGTAAAAATTCTGATAAAAAAAAAGATCATGCTTAACAAATAAAAATGTCTGAATTATTACACTAAAATATCTCTAGGACCGCAGTGGCTCAGTTGGTAGAGCGCTCACCTCTGGTGCTAGGGCTCATAGGGTCGATCCCTGCTCATGCCATATGGGTTTTGTGGTGGACAAACACCGTGTGCGTGGGTTTTCTCTGGGTTCTCCCGTTTTTTCCCGTTCTGGGTTCTCCATCCGGCTTGAGCCAAAGTTGCTTAAAGGCCTTAAAATACGCCGTAAATTGCAGTTCAGAAACTTAATATTTTGTATTCGGAAGTATCTGCTGGGGATTCTGGGGCCGTAGGGAGAAGTATTGGGGCGTATGGCTCTTCCTTCTTTGTTTATGAAGGAAACTGTCGGAGCAACGTCGTTATTACACAGTATGGATTCAGTGATAAGACGGCGTATCCGTGTTGCGTTACTAGTTGTTTCTCTTCTCTCCGGCGCTTGCGGTAGAAGTGTTGATCAGCTGATAACGTTAGTTCCTAAGATTCTGCGAATTCACTATTTTGATTTTTTTAAAATAGAAAGAAAACACTGCGATAAAACGTTAAATACAGCCTACAGGTGTATTTATTAATATATCGGAATTTTAGACCCCACAGGACCAGAGACATTTGGCCATCGTGCTGTTACCACCCATACAATTCATTTTATCTTATCTTGCCACAGACATTTTTTTTTTTAGTTACTGGCTCTTGGTAATTTTTAGTGGTCGTCGGCCAGTGGACCACCGCTAATTTCGAGCCCTGTTTATAAGTGTTTGCTCAGCTTTATTATTATTATTTAACATCAATATTTGTCTTTCAGACATTGTTTGCGAAAACTGAGCCAATTGAAGAAATTTTCATCTCTGAAACATGTGTCAATGTCTGACTTGACTGATTTGCTGAACGAAGTTACAGATCAGGGTGAAGTCCGTAAGTAGTCTTATTTCTATGTAGTTACGTCTACTGTCTGTGTGTGTGAGAAAGAGAAGGGAAGAATGGATAAAAAATAAGCTTCTAAAGAATGGTATTTGAGCATTGGCTGATAAAACTATTCATTGTATCGCAGCTTAACAGTGAAGGGCTGCGTTAAAAGGAAATTTAATTGTTCGCTGTGATGCAACCGTAGTGTACAAAGGCAGTGTTAATTTATGTTTAGTGTAGAGAGGAAATAGTTTAAGAGTGCTGCTTTAAGTTTTTGTTTCGTATTGTAATCGTTAACTGAATATTGAGAAAATACGAACTTTGAGCATTGATTTGTTTCTTTTCTCTTACTTTCTTCTTTGTTTTCTGTTCAGTAAAATATATGGTAGAAAAAAATATAATTCTAAAATGTTCTAAACCAACACACTATAAAACCTGAAACGATTTTTTTTTATAAAATCCTAAAACCCCGGACCCTGGTAACCATCGCGTTTCGGAGCTACAGGAGAAAATGAACTTCAAAACTTCGTATTTCGACGAACAGTAGATGTGAGATATGGCATATTATCAGCAAACATTTCAGCCCTACTCTATTCAAAAATGCATATTCCAAAATTATGTAATGGGTACACAAAGGAATTTTTTTCCCAAATATTTTCTGAAGAAACTGCAGGTTGAAATGAGTATGAAACTTTCTATATCAGTAAAGATGTCATACGCAATGACCGTCATCCAACAAGACAATGACATCCCCTCTCATTGATAAATAACGTAACGTTCGTTAAGTGTATGTAATCCTAACTCTTTGTCGTTTGACATGGGTAATCTGTTTTCAGATATTGCCTAGGCGTAAACGAAGAATTGTTACCTGTTGTAGAGTCGTGCCATTCATTCTCTTTTCTACCCATCTTTACTTCAGATTATTTCTGGAAATTCCTTGCGCACCCATTGCATAATTTTGAAATATTCATTGTATGATAGTGCAGGGTTTAAAAGCCTTTGACGATAGCATGAGTTCCATTAGTTGTTATTGTTAGTGATGTTGGAAATGTGAAGCTCTAAAAAGTTCATTTTCCCACGCTTTCGGCAGACTGTAGTTCCGAAACGCTACGGAATTTCCACTCCGGTGACTAAGAATTTTCTCGTTTTTTTTATGTCAGTGTATCACCTCTCGAAGTATTGAAACATTTTTAGTTAATACTTTTTCTAAGAGGGGGGATGTAAATTAAAGTTATCAAGTTCCAACATTTGCTTGTGCGAATACGTGTAAAATCTCCGACTCCGGGACTTCACGTGACGAGGTGAAGACTTCTGTTGGGTTACCTCCCTCATCAAGATAAGTTCGTGTTTTTTTTTAAAGTAGCAACCCTCATAATGCGTTTAACTGTTTTCATCTGATACAATTGCTTCCTCGTACTACCAAATGAATTTCAGCTTGACGCATCCAACACCTGAGATACAACTGGTTAACTTGTTGCTGCAGAAATCGAGGAATTTTCCAACTGCTGTCCTTCCAACGTGAAAATACGTAAGCCTGAATTATTAGCGTTCTAAACGAGCTGGTGAGCTTCTAAGGACGGGATGTACAGTTGTTGGTAAAGTAGGCGGCTCCGAACCACTCTGTTCAATTAACCCCGGCGGGATTTGAATCCATGACCACGCGCAGCGCTCGGCTACCCCGAGATCAAAATACCTCAGAAAACTACTTGTGACAAACGCGTGAGGTACTATCATCACAGCAGATCTTATTCATGAATACGTTCCTGATATATTATCAAATGTTTCAAGATGATCTACTTTGTCAGTCAATAATGGCTCAATGAACGGCGAAATTTCTGGTATTAATGTAAGACAAATTCTTCACTAAGTACCAAGGTGGTTGGTTATTCACATTTTTTTTTTTTTTTTTTTTTTGCGGAATATGTATCAAGTACATTTGTGTGTGTTTCAGTTGATCGTTTATTGCGTATTTGAATGTAATGTTCTATTCTCTCTTGATAGCTGCCCCAATATTCTTAGAAATGGGGGACGAGATTACAAACACGAGCACTTTCCTTCTGAAGTGTGCTCTTCAGCTTAGGAAGAAGTATGAGGAAAATCTGGAAGGTTCTGCTAAGAAAAAGAAGTCGGCGGATCTCTCACCCGTTGTACAATTTTATGAAACCGCTCTAATAAAATTCTTCCACAAAAGGTAAGATTTAAATAAAAGGAAATTACAATACTTCCTCGTATGGTCCAAATGGGAAACATGCACTAATAAGTAACGAGAACGTTTTCGAGCTAAAATACAATACTCTTTCCTTGGTTGCGAAAACGTGAACAAGAACCATGGGCCGCGGTGGCTCAGTTGGTAAAGTGCTCACTTCTGGGCTAGGGGTCGTCGGATCGATCCCTGCTCATGCTATGTGCTTTGTGGTGGACAAACACCGTATGCGTGGGTTTTTTTCCGGGTACTCCTGTTGCCTTTCACTTTCTCATTCCACCAATTCATCCCATCGTCCATTCGGCCTGAGCCACAGTTGCCTAAAGGCCTCAAAATAAATACAAATTCAAATGCATAAGGTAAATGGAATAGGTATAGAAAAAGCTGAGGATTTTAGACCTTTGTTGATCTTACAGATAGAAAAATTGTAATGTCAAAAGACGGTAGAAAATCCAGTTGGCTATCTTGAGCAGGTCATGCACCAGAAAGAAGATTAAGCCCATTTATAGTAAAGTATGACCAGGAAAACCAATTATTAAGTTGGTCTAGGACAACAAAATTATGGAAAAATACTCTATGCTTAAAATTCTATAATAGTAATTTTTACTAGTAAACAAACTTTTTTTTTTTTTAAGTACATATGTATATGAAGGGTTTTAGCTTCTTTCTGGTGCATGACCTGCTCCAAGATTTTCTGGATTTTCTACCGTCTTTTCCGCTAACTAATTGCCATCTTCACGATCGACAACGAGGGCTACATTCCTCAGTTTTTCCATACTTATTTCGTTTACCTTATGTCCTTGTTCATGTGAATTTGAATTTAATTTCTAAGTCATTTAGGCAACTGTGGCTCAGGCAGAATTGATGATGATGGGATGAATTGGTGGAATGAAGAAAGTGGGAAGAAACTGGAATACTCAGAGAAAACCGACGATCTCACATACCAGCGGTGAGCGCTCTACCAACTGAGCCACCGCGCCCCCATGTCCTTGTTCATGTTTTCCTAATTGAGAAAGAGATTTAGCTCGAAAACTTCTTTCTACTTAGTTTTTTTTTTATTATTATTTTATTTTATTAATGCATGTTTTACACTGTTAGAAGTGTTATTTATGTTTACATTTGATTCTTTTTGTATTGAAAATTTAAAGTAAATCTTTCACTGTATTGTGTTCAGAAACGCACAGGATAGTGTTGTAGCTGTTAGCTCTGAAGCACAGCAAGCGGCGGTAAATAAGAGTTCAGTGATCACTTGTGTGTGAATTCCTAAATGTATTTACACACAAGGAAATTGTGTAAAAAAGAAACCTATCTTTTTTCTTCCGACAGGGACTGTCTTCTGCCTTTCCAGTTGTTTAAGCGAGCTCTGAGTATAGAGTGGGAAGGTGCTGCAGTACTAGTTCCATTGTTGCTTCAGTTGGCTTTTAATAAAGATGTGAGGCCATATCGTCGTGTTCAAGCATTGGATTTACTGAAGACAATATATGAAAATCGATACATGATGGAGAAAGGAAAAAACTCTGTATTCTCAACATTGGAAGAAGAACTTAGCAAAAAGTCGATTCAGGTAAGCTGAGTTACTGTGCATTGTTTTATAAATTAAACTTAATAAGTTACCATGGAACGTAAGAAAAAGTTAAAAGCTCGTCTTTAAACGTTTTAATGACATAATACAACTTGGGCTATAGCTCTCAAAATAATTTTACTCATTACAGTTTTAGACAAAATGGAACACTGCATTATAACAGGTGTAAAAGTAGTTGGTAGAGCGTAAACTGTTTCTGTTCCAAACTTGCATGTAGGGATTGAAGAATGCAATGGTCAACTCTGGTGATGTATCGTGACGTATTGAGCTGCCGTAGCTTACTGGTAGATAGTTGGGAGGTCGTGGGTTCGATCCCAGCGGTCAACTATACTGACGTAGGTTTTTCCAGGGTTTTTTTTGCTATGATTTTCCGGGAGACGAATGCCGGGATGACATGTTCCCGAATCCTTTCCACTCCCCTATCCCGACCTGAGCCTTAGATGCCTAAAGGCTATAAATACACTTCAATTCAAATTATTGGCGATGTCCGAATAAAAAAAGAAAATCTTCCAGGAAAAGTTTCACAAGCACTTAATGGTAGTGGCTTTTTTTTTTCTAGAGGAGGGGAAGGGATCCCATGGTTAGTTACATCATCCACCATGCCTATTCCCATGCAGAGGGTAAATGTAGCGAACTTGCCTTTATGTGTCTCGACATCTGCAGGACAGGGACACTCTCCCAAGTCTGGATTGACATGGACAAGGCATCCGGTCATACTTCTTGAATTTCTGTGACTTCAGGGATCTGACGCTAGTCTCCCTGTCATCTCGTTTTCGTCTATCCGTGTTGATTCTCCCAATACCAGGTGCGTAAATATGAAACCGAAATTTATGTACGGAAAAGACACAGTGATTGGATGACAATGCTAAGAACTATTTTACTCAAAGTATTGGCCATCGTTAGCGATACATTTCTACCATCGTTCCAGCAATGTGTGGATGCCAGACCAAAAAAACTGTGCCTCTTGTGCTGCAAAGCAGTCATCAAGCCATTTTCGTAAGATGTGAAGCGCTGGTCAGCAAGTCCGTGTCCCATGGATGCAAATAAGTGAAAATCGGAAGGCGCCAAGTCGGGTGAGTAACCCGCATGCGGAAGGATTTCTCAGCCAAACGTCGCAATCGTTTCCTTGACCGGTTTTGCTGTGTGGGAGGGTGCATTATCGTGAAGCACAATCACTTTATGTTGTCTTCGGTCGTTTTTCACGGAAAGCTTGATGCAAATCGATCATTTGTTGTCGGTAACGTTGGGTATTAACGGTTTCGCCAGGTTTCAGCAGTTCATAATAGATCACACTCCCTTCTGATCCCACCAAACACAAAGCATTGTCTTCCGTCCATAGCGATTTGATCTTGCAGTCGATGTCGCCGGTTCTCCTGGATTTACCCATGATCTTTTACGCGTAGGATTCTCGAAATAGATCCACTTTTTGTCACCAGCAACAATTCGATGGAGAAATGATTTCCTTTTGTACCTGGCGAGCAGAATTTCGCAAGTGGTTTTTCGGTTTTCCTGCTGTCGTTCAGTCAATGCATGTGGAACCCATTTTTCCACCTTCTGAATCTTGCTCATGGCTTTTAAACGTATGGAAACTGCTTCTCGTGTCACATTTAATTGATCCGCGAGTTGTTGCGTTTGAGCGTCATCCTCATCCAACAAAGCTTGCGATTCGCTGTCTGCAAACTTTTTCGATTTTCTTCCACGTTGTTTGTTTCTCACGTCAAAATCGCCACGTTTACATTTTGTAAACCATGCATAGCACTGTGACTTACCAAGAGCATGATCACCGTAAGCTTCGACAAGCATGCGATGCGATTCTGCAGCAGTTTTCTTCAAATGGTAACAAAAAATCAATGCTGTCCGCACATCGTAGTTTGTAGGTACAAATTGCGCCATGTTCAACGCTATTAAACACTATACTATGACATGAAACTTGTCTGGTTGTGAGTTGCAGATCGTTATCAGCAGTCAAAACAAGAAAGTGGCGCCAAGGACGCAGTTTTACGGTAAGCACAGTGACAGCTAACGCCGTCTGTGCACAAATTCCGGTTTCATATTTACACACCTGGTATACTTTCTTGGCGTATTTATCTCCAGTTTGCAAATTTGTAACTCCCTTCAAACTCAAATATAAAAGTTGACATTTCTACCGTGGTTTCTCCTGACATAAATGTATAACGTGTGAGAAACAAAAATGTCCCACCAGATATTGGAACCGCTATATTTATAAAATACGAATTTTCAAAAATTCATAGAAAATTGGGCAACCTTTTATCGGCCATCATATTCTTTGTACTGATCTTAACTACGAATTGTCCTGATATACAGTAGTCTCCACTATATCTGACGCAGATACTGACTTGGAGCAAGTTTTACAGTTTTCTCTACTTCCGGAACCAAGAGGACCAAGGAGGAAAAAGAACCCTGAGATATAGAAATTTATATTAGCCGCAGCAACGTTTCATGAGAGTAAATAATCCTTTACGCGATAATGATATTCTGAAATATAATAGATACAATAACGCTATCGTATCAGCGGTAATTGACACAACTTATATATAACAATACCTTCAATTTACTTTAATATGTGATAGTGTACAAAATATTAACTTTGATATTCTATCCTTTCCGTTCGAAAAGAGCACCCTGAAAAATCTGATTTCGTCTATTTCGTACAATCACATTTGGGTACAATTTTGACTAGTGCGATTACGTTTTAGGCTTTTCTTGCAGAGGGAACGAGCAGACTATAAAGGAAAACTGACTTTCGATATGTCCTATGATAAACGAGTCCGCAGATAGTACATTTTCCATAAACGTATGGAAACACACATTTTGGCATGCTCCACAATACACAAATTTAGATTATTTGACGTGAAATAACCCACAGGTAAATCAATTCAAAGCAACTCCTTACAATATATGTTAAGGTAACATTGTTTCGTTGTTGTTGTGTATTGCCCTTATGTTGGACATTGTTGTAGTTCTGTGTATATGAACTTCTGTGATTAGGTCCATATTATCCATCTGTTGTAATTTCATAATTGGAAAATCAGTAAGTGAGCGTTGCGTAACAAGGTAAAAAGTAATTCCTGAGAGTAAAGAGTATGCCTATGAGAAATTGAACATTTCGTAGACACTATGCTACGTTTTTCTTATGCGCCCTTGTACATTCGATATTCTAAAATACTTTCGCGTTCTTTTTCAGGCTCTTGAAGAACTTATTGAAAACAAAGAGGAGCGGTCAAAGGGGAAATTTGTTAATAATTTATTGGCGTTTCTTCAGTGGATATATAAAACTCGCAAAAGCCATAACAGTATAGATTGGAAAGCCCTGTCAGGTGTCCTTACGCATTATAAGGAAAACGTCAATCTTACTGGAGAAGCCAGGCGGTGTTTTAACATATTAGCGTATATTTTAAAACTTCCGTTAGCTCCAGTCGGGTAAGTAAGACTTTAACAGTTACAATTTTTCTTTATTCGATTTCGAATTCTGTTTGATGAAAATCGTTTAAGGGTCAGTTCTACAATCGACGGCTAAGTTGAGGCCAAGTCTCATTTTGCGTACTCTCATTGGCCAAAATATGACTGGTTGTTTGGAAGTTGGTTCCAAGCTTTGCTCGTCAAATAAGAAAATGATTTCATGCCAAAATTTGTCTTATTACACTACGGAATGTGAACATTAGAGTTGTTAGGCCGCAAATTACTATAAAATTTATTGTCGGAAATAGGGATGAATTCACTTAGTGTTCGGTGGTGTGCCGAATAAATAGTTTTGTGCACGTGTACCAAGAAAAGGCATTTTCCTTCTGGATTCAAGGGTAGGCAACAACACTGATTCGTTACATTTGGAGGTCAAGAGTGAGAGCGGAGCTTTCCGCATTATCCGAATAGCTCATTTCTGCATCCTTTCAATATTTTTTTGTTTGTTTGATTGATTCCGTACAGAACTGCGCCATAGTGCTCAAGAATAGGTCTAATATACGAGGTGTAGTACTTTACTCTGTGAGTGATAGGTAGATAATTGCCTATGTACTGAAGAATCTTGATTTTCGGCACAGCATTGGAGCATATCTTTTTAACATGCCTAGATATTTCAACGAATCACTTGTAGAAATCTTATTGTTTCCTATCTGAAGTTCTCTGTCAATTACGGAACGTGTGTAGATGTCATATTTCTTCTCACAAGAACACTAATGTGAATTCGATTATCATAATCCAAAGTTCGAATTGCATACGTGCAAAAACATCGAACAATCAGATGTGAAGTAAATTCCTTGTAATATTGCTTAGTTAATTACAAATTAAAGTCCTTGTCTAAAGTTAATATTTCGGCTGGAAGGTCTCGGGTTCGAGTCCCGGCAGGGGCGTGGGTGTGGATTTTAACTGGCTGTAAATGGGCGAATCGTGATGGGTCGGTGTCAAAAAGTTACTAGACTGGCCCATATAAAAGAAAGTTTACCAAAGTTTAAAGTTAATATTTATCTTATAAAACAGTTTACTACTGAAAACTAGTACATGAAACACTTTTGACCTCTGTTAGTTAGGATTCTTTATTAACATTTTTTGTACATATTCATAATTTCTTTGCAAATGCGGAACTATAAAGGTGGCGTAAAAGTTTTGCAATATTTACGAACGTGCCTCATCTGCGGCGTGTGTGTCACGTGACCGAAGCACTTCAAAGCGTCAAAAGTTGGAACAAGTCACTTTCGTAGTGTTTAGTGCCGTGAAAGTTTGTGCATTGCTTCATTCTATCAGGGTTCCCACTCACCTGAAATAGTCAGGGAATCCAGCTTAGCACTAAAAACTCAGGGAATTTCACTAAAATGTCTGAAAACCTGGAAAAGTCAGGGAATTTGATCTTCGCAAATGAGTGAAATTCTATGTGTCGTCTAATTCGAGAACGTGTGCGAGTTCGAACTGGACCTTAACGCCGCGAAAGCTACGCGAAACATCTGTAGTGCGAAAGGTGCAGTTGATCACAGCACAGCAGCCAAATGAAAGAAATCTCGCTTCGCTCGAGGATCAGTCGAGGTCGTGTAGGCCGAAAACCGTGGGTTTTAATGCTGTGCGCCAAATCATAGAGGGAAGTCCGACCACCAGCACTCGGAGGCGAACTCAGCATCTCAGTGAAGCGTGGTTCGTCGCCTTCACGACCTTGGCAAAACCATCCGGAGCTGCCGTATTGTGCCTCAACAATTAATCCTAGCTCAAGTATAGCGGCGAGTTGATTTTTGCCTACTGATATGCTCTGCTCTGTATCTGGTGGAATTGAGGGTGTAATTCACCACAAGTTCGTTCAGGATAGTCGAACCATCAATGCCAACCTACAGCCCGAGCAGTTGGAGCTGATATGTGCGATTGTGCGGCAAAAATACCCGCCACTGGCTAACAGAAAGCAAGTACTTCTGCAGCAAGACAACTCAAAACCACATACTGCTCGAACGACCCAGAATAAACATAGGGAATGAGGGGAATCGAACTGCTGCCATACTCAGCATATCATACCGACCTCCCTCCATCGGATTATTACTTGTTTCGATCGATTACAGACTTCTTGGGATCATGACACTTCAACAACCAGGAGGGAGCTGCTGTGCGGCGTGGGATCAAAGAACTGGCAGGCAGTAAGGTGACTTAAGACGGTGGAACTCGATGGTCTCTACTTTGAATGGTTGGCGGCTTTCGTTAAAGTGTTATTCCATATCAAATCAACACACACACATATCTTTTTTTTTGGGGGGGGGGGGGGTCAATTAAATGTATCGTACCAAGATTGAAAAATACGAAATATTAATGTTGTATGGTCGTTCGTTTTTGAGTTATGACCTTTCAAAAGTGCCCCCCCCCCCAAAAAAAAAAAATTAAAAAAATGGCACACCAGTTCCTTTATTTTGGAATATCTCGACTTGTAATAGAGATACGAAGCTAGGCGTGGTGTCATTCGAAATCTCTTTTCATAAGTTTTCTTTCGACATACTAATCAGTAGAAGCTGTTAATATATATATATATATGAAAATGGGTTTCCATTATTTGTAGCTCCTGATCGCGTCACGATCCCAAATAGTTTAACTGTAATTTTTTGAGAAATTCAGAAATTTCGAACAGTCATAACTCAAAATGTAATGACCATAGAGGATTAATGTTTTTTTTTTTTTTTTCTTCAAATCTTGATACGATATTTGAAAGTAACAGAAAAATCATCAAAAATCTGAAGAGGTCAGTCTACAACATTGTGTTGAGTTGATATGGAATAGACCCTGTAACTTCGAGGAACAAAGCTTGTCAGTGACGAGAATATTGCAAGAACTTTTGACTCACCCTTGTATTTCAGTTTGATTTTTATATCATTTTATCGAAACATGTGTAGTATTGTATTTGTACTGGTTGTTACACTGGCCCTGCTTATCTTAAAACGAAAAGACTGTCATTTCCATTGTTTCTATTCAAATATTTGATGACTTTCAAGAGAAAAGGTAATTGAACGTTGTGTTTCAGCTCAGAGTTGAGTTGAAATTTTGAAGTGTTAAATTTATGCCCATTTCTGATGCTTTAAGTGTGTTCTACTGACCACTGCGATCTTTTATTACAATATTTTTCTAGAGAAGTCTCATCTACGGAGACTAAAAGTTTTTATTATTATTTTTTTCGAGTATTATCGATCAACAGGGCAGTTTTCAATCTGGTAGAGCTCCAATGTGAAATTGAACCGGTCAGTCGCTAGTGGAAAGGATTTACTAGACTTATTTCATAACATGTGGTTGATTGTGTTCCTTTCGTGTCCTTTACTAATGATTTTCTTAAAATTCCAGAGATGCCCGGGAAGAAGGAAGAGAAAAGAAGGAAACCGGTGACGATACAACAGAAGAAGGGAAAATAACAAAGTCAAAGAAAAAGAGAAAGAGGAAAAATCAGTCACGGAAATTCAAAAAGGACGCGAAGAAACTAAGAATGGAAACAATGTCTGAAGGCCTCGAACAAGTTAGTTTCAAAGATGTTAACTTCAAAATATTAGGGAGAGAGTCATTGACAGAAGATCCTGAGCCAAAAACAACAGAAAAGAGGGAGAAGAACATGGTGGCATGTAATGGTGTTCAAGTGAGTGGTGGGAATTTAGTGAATTTTAACGGTAAAGACTCTCGTGGAAACACGAAACTAAACAGGACTTGGAGTGAAAAACGGAATGTAGGAAAGTCACCAAAACAAAAAAGGAATATTAGGTACAGTATACAGTAGGTGTGAAGCATAGAAAGGGGGGAAAAATGGAATTGTAATGCAGGTCTCTTTTTTTTGAACGTGCACTGTGTGAATACATGCATTGAAATGGATTGAATAAAATGATTTATTTTAAAACGAATATTCTGTAAAATGCCTGTTACTTGAAAATTATTATTCTTATCCAGAGGCAGATTCATGATCCGAAGGTCCGTGAGTAAGGTGAATCGATGGTGGTTGGCGATTGCCTTCCTATCGTATGGAGATGGGTGTGTTAATTGCAGGACTTTTCAATTCGAGCACTAGGTCTCCACATTGGGGACACCTTCGTTGAATCGATGAGGCGAGAAACACTTCGTCAAAAATTAACTTTCTCCGATCACTATCCATACGGTCTGTGCCAAAGTTGCCTAAAGGCCTTAAATAAAATTTAAATTGAAGTCAATGTCAAATTCGAGCATGTACCAAATAAAACCAAGCACAGGACAGTCAATACAAGTGTTCTCTGATCCTGTTTCAGGTAATACCTATAGTTAAATGAATGCCAAAGAATATCTGTTCCTGGAGAGTTATACAGTATTTTTCCCCCTCAGCAGACATGTCAGAACATTCAAGATTGTGAAACAATTAACAAAACACTAGCAATTGTTCGCACATTCGCAGAAACTCTACTTACGGTATATATGAGAGAGAAATCAAGAGGCAATGTCGTATTTTGGCACCGTGAGGAAAAGAACGATAACTTATCTTGAACACTACTGTTAGTCAGGAAAATAGTCTCCATCGGACTCCACAACACTCTATTATCTGTCAACCAGTTGTTGAAACTCCTGCTGAAAGAAGTCACCGGTTTTTGGAGGCAAAGAACTGGGTCACTGTTCGTCGCACGTCATTTTCATTTTGCAGTGTTCCGGAAAGGTGGTTTTGCAGGTTGTAAAAAAGACAGTAGTCTGTTGGTGCAAGATCTAGTGAAAACGCCGGATGGGGTTGTTTCTCCAAGCTACATTCCTCGATGTTAGCACAGGTCCTTTTTGCCGTGTGTGGGCGTTTTTATTACCGTGGAGGAGCACACCCTTGGGATTAACCAGAGCAGGATGTTTCTCCAACAATGCAGTCTGTAGGCGTTCAAGATGCTGAGAAAGTAGATATCTGTGTTGATGCTGTGGTTACGTGGCAAGAGCTCAAAATGGATTATCCCACCAAACACATCACCACTTTTCAGGGGTGGAGATCCTGTTTTGGCTCAGTTCCAGTCCCGCACCCCACCCTTTAGGTCCCCACTGCTGTTTGCGTGTAATGTTATGGTAGAGGACCCGCGTTTCATTCCCTGTCACCATTCTTTCCAGACATGGTTCACGTCTGTGACGGGTAAGCAGGGAACTGCAGATAGTGCTTCTGTTGAAGCGTTAACGCATGGGGTACCCATTTTCCGAGTTGCGACAATTACCGAAGGTCCTGCAGATGGCGACGAATGGGTTACTTGGAGTTCGCTGGCCAGTTCATCAACAGTTTGCATTGAATTTACCTGCACCGCTGCTCGCAGGGCATCGTTGCTTATCGGTGAGGCTGGTGTGTCCAGACCGAATCCTCTGGCAGTTTCGCACTTCCACAGCATCCTGACGATATACGGCATTGATGTTTGTACTTTTATCAATAAAAGGGAGTCGTTGCCAGTGATTACGTTTACCATTTGTACTCAGACGGAAGGTCATTTTATTGGTGCTTATTGCGAGCCACATTTACTCAATGTCTGGGAATAGTTTCTTTGGGGAATTCATAGCAAATTTTTTGGATTTTTGAATAGAATGGATTTGATGTCTTCGAGAGTACCCAGCCGCCTCAGTTCTACTGTTAATGGTATTGGAAATATCAAGCTCTTTAAGTTCATTTTCTCACGCTTTTGGCAGCCTATAACGCCGAAACGAAGTATTTGTGTGCCCCTATCGTGTATATATATATATAAAAGACAAATGAAGGGGAAAAAAGGATAATACTTACAGCTTATAGTTTCGTATTAGATGACACATATTCGCTACGTGTCGTCACTTTCTCTTCAAACTTGTACTTTGTGAACTTCGCTCCCTACTTGAAAACGTGTAATACAGTGACTTTTTATGTGTGTGATCTAATACGAAACTATAAGCTGTAAGTATTATCCTTTTTTCTCCTTCATTTGTCTTAAATTGCCTTCCCGGCTTTCCTTTGTACTAGTTAGCCCCGTTGGCCTAGTCGTTAATGTGTCTGACTACAGATTATCGGGTCCCGGGTTCGATTCCCGGCGCTGCCAAGGATTTTTTTTTCCAAGGCGTGTGGGTCTGGAACGGTGCCCACCCAGCATCGTGATGCAATTGGGGAGTTGCTATGAATAAAAGATAGTGGCGATCACAGTTGAGAGCTTAGGTCGTCCTCTCCCAACCCGTCTGGTCAGCGTGGGAGCAGTAGACCAACTCCTCCCTCCGGAGAGAGGCCTCATCCACTAGTGTGCTCCTATCTCAAGATTTCACAATGTAAATATCCTTTTTTTTTTCTACCTTGTTTACCACATCCTCCTCCAGACTGCAGTGTACAACTCCACAGTAGAGATGGTGGTGGTATACTTTCGAAACTGTTACACTTTAGTTTCTTTTTGTTATTGAAGTATAATCATCCTTTTAAAAAAAGCTGTTTTCTTTTATTCAAGATGGTTACAAGCCCCTATTGTCATAATATCTATATAGATCTGTAGGCAACATTGCATCTTAGCCCTGTCCCATACCATACCTCTCTGTTCCTTTTTTCTCTCCTACCATGTGAAAACGCTTTTGCGAAACGTTGCTGCGTTTCTATTGTTTGTGTAGTTCCTGTCTTAGCATTCGACTATGTAAGTGTCATACAATGTTTCCTGACGTCATGCAATGATGAAATTTTACACAGCGACGTAAGTCGGGTGGCAATACAATATTTCATTGTTACTTTAATATATATTTTAACAGCATATTTTAATATTTTTTCTTAATACGAACTTCTTTATCCGGTCCTTGCCTGCAACGATGTTGAGTTTGGTTGGAGAACACTTTAGGATTTGGGTCACAAAACATTAGCTTGAGAAAAAGTAACTAAAAAAAAACTATCTTTTTTTTTTAAAAAAAAAAAGATATACTTTTCTTATACAATTCGTACTAAAAAGAAAAAGTTTATGCATGATTAAGCAAAAGCATGGGGCGCGCTCTCATATAGTCTTTTGATAATTTCTTGAATGGGCGTGCCCTGCCACGTGCTTTTCTTTTTAGCCATGCATAAACGAAATTATTATTATTTTTAGTATGGATTGTTTAAGAAAAGCATGCCTTTCAAAGGTTTTTTTTTTTCTCTTTTTAGTTATTTCGGTGTTGAAATACTTTTTCTCAAGCGTTTTGTGATCCAAATCCTAAAATGTTCTGCAACCAGACAAACCCAACTTCCTTGCAGGCTAGTATTTATTTTAGGATAAAGAAGTCCATATTAAAATATGCCTTTAAAATATATAGAAATATATGAAAGTAAGAATGGGATATCAAACTGACTTACGTCGCTGTGCAAAGTGTTATCATTATATGACGTCGAGAAATAAGTTAAATTAACGTTGCAAGATTTGAAGACACCACGAACCCTTGTGAATTAAAGAAAAGTCTGTAAAGGGTGTTTATTTTACTTATCTGTTAATTCCATCAATAACCATTATTATCGGCATTACGAACATTAATTACATTGTCCAAAACTTGAGCTGATTTATATTTTACATATTGTTGGTTTCGAATTTATCCCAAATACCAGAAAATGGGACCATTATTCCACAAAAACATTATTAGCAACTTCAGATAGTCCTACATTTATTTAGCTTCGTAGAAGCTCTGATTTCAATGTTCGTGACTTGTGCCCATTCAGACTTATATGCAGGATGTTATGAACTATTTATGTCGTAATTCTTGAAAAAAAAAATGTTATTTGCAGTATTTTCTGTTACAGTCAAAGTACCGTATACTATTATATGAATAACTCAGGAATTAAGACTTAAATAAAAAAGAATGGCCGCACAGCGATAAGAAGCACATACAACTGTGAGTTAGAACTGAAAATTTGGCCTACATTGGATTAGACTGGAAGTGGATAAACTAGTTTAAATATTTGCTCTGGCGTGTATCTTTCGACAGTCACTCCAGTATCGTTACGTAGAGCTCAATGTAACTGAGCGACAATATCAAGGCAAGGTCGTAGAATAATCAGCAGTAAGCTCTTAAATTTAAGCTAACAGGGAGTTAATAAATCAAAATAAAAACTACTAAAATGCTTTTTATTTCAAGACAAAATAATCACAATCTACAAAAAGTCAACAAATATATTTAAAAAAAAAATGAACTTTGAACAAAATTTATTTTCAGTTACAATTGTGATGAAGGTATACATCAACTCCATCGCTTATATATAATTGTCCAGTTCCAGACATTTACTCTGCGATATGCATATGCTTACTCTATAAATCTTTTGGGTCACATGTAATACAAAACAAGTCTAGTTTTAAAGTAGGTAGGTAGGTAGTGTGTGGTTTCCTATTCTAGCTACTTAAAATTTTTGAATCAGGTCTCGAGATTTATCAAGAGTAGATTTCCTGATGAGATCTTGAATTTTTGTCTTGTAATGACTTAACTTGTGTGTGGATGGAATTGTACAGCGAATGGCGAAAACTGCATCCTCTTTGGTAACTTTAGGATTACTTGAATCCACTGTGACGTCACCAGCTACTTCACACTTAACTTCAGGAGTTGGTGAGGGCAAGGTGGTGACGGTCTGACACGTTTCACGCACTTTGGTTATGCTTCCTTGTGGGTTAATGTCCAACGTACAACTAACAGTGCTTACTTCAGATATGTTTTTCTTCGGAATAACAGAAGCACAACTTTGTCCGAAGAACCCTGAGATTTACCTTCTTCACTGGTCAGAATGTTTTCAGCCATCAAACAATCTGAGACTTGAGCAATTCTTGCCGCTTCAGTGGTTGTATCAACGGAACATTTAGTATTAGAATATACATTTGTTTGGGAGCTATTCGAATCCATTACCAAATCAGCATGGCAATCGACAGTCGATTGTGAGTGTTGCGTACTCGATGGTTGAACATTGACTGTTGAATTGACGTTACAATGTACAGTTTCATTGTAGATAGCTACCGAAGATGCAGATGTACCGTTAACATTGGTTGTACAGCTGATTTCCGCTATCTCGTCCACAAAGTCTTTAAGGTCAGGTCGTGTTGGAACTGAGCTGGTTCCAGTGACACTTTCGATACAGTTTGTGGTGACTGTTGTGGATTCGCGAGAATTTACCGTTATTTCGCATGTAAGGTTGACGAGAAGTGAGAGCGTCGTCCAGTCTTTGTCTTCAATGTCATTGTTGATGCTGTTCTTGCCTTGGAATCGACGATGCACATGACATCCTGTTAACTGAAAAGAAAAGAAAGAACATATATATTCCACTTGTAAATTTTACATAATGATACATGGTAAGAGAATGAACTTCAAATGTGTGATTAAAGAAATATCTTCACTACTCAAGTGAAGTTACTTTGTAACTTCCATGTAAAAGGAATCCCTTATAAGCACATTTAGAGGAAATTAGGCAGTGGTATGGTTGTCACGTGGTGCTTTCTAGAAACATTGTCCTTGGACTCACTAAGTGATCACCCAAACAACATACATAAGGGTTCTTTTATGAGACTTTTGATCAGATTAATCTCTTAAGTGCAATCTGTGGTACGGTTGTAAGACTTTGTTGCAAAAATGTTGAGAAAACCATCATCTTCAGAATTCATTTGGACAGAATGTATTGATAGTACTTCAAAAGACACCAACATTTCCACAAATCTGTGGTCTCTTTCTTATTAGCCATTTTTAACACCACGGGAATAATATTCCTAAATTATCTGGCTGGTAACAATATTGAACGGAAGATTAGACGCTGGAAAGAATGTAGAAATTGAAGGGAGAGTTTGAATTTCGAAGAGGAAAAGAAACAAGGGAAAACTATTGGTAAGATGTACATGTAGGAGGCATTTGTTGATTTAGAGAAAGAATTTGATCAAACCAAGTGGTAAATTCTAATGACAAGCATTGAATAATACCTGTGTGGAACGGAAAAACTTAAAAGCAATCTAAATCAGAGAATAAGGGTAAAATTAGAGGACAGGATTCAATAGAAATCAACTTAAGTAGCGAAGATATTCTTTATAACGAAGTGGGAGTTACAGTGATCGGAGGATAATCAGATGCATTCGATTTGCAAATGATATCTCCTCTTACGAAGAATGAAATATCTCTGAACAAGGTACTAAAACAGTTAAAATAGAGCTGTCAGGAACATGGACTGAAGATATATGCAAACAAACGGAGAAATTTGTAATTGCAACAAGTAACATCACAGACCATCTCAGAATTGGAAGAAATAAAAAACAGTAGGTTCAAGTATCTCGGAAGTATTATGAGAGAAGACATGAAACGTGAAAAAGATCTAATAAAGATGAGAAAGGATCATTCACTAAGAAAAATAATATTTTCTGTGAATCAATGAAAAAAAAAAAAAGTTGAGAAAACGATTCATTGAATGTTTTGCGTGGAGTAAAGTTTGGTATGGAGCCCGAACGTGGACTCTACAAAAGAGTGATGCAAGAACATTGAAAAAATTCGAAATGTAAGCACGGAAAAGATCAACAGAACTAAGAATACGTTATTACTTTATCAGCACAAACGGTTCCAGAACAAAAGTGTTGGCCCATCGTTGAAAAGATGGTTGGCGTGATGCGTGTTTGACCTCTTGGACTTTCCTTTTGGCAACTGATATCAACCAACGTTGGGCCAACCGTTACTTCTTTTGAACATTGTTCGCTTATGCTAGCAGAACGGTACTGAATATACGAGGGTGGTGTGAAAAGTACGTGTTCCGAATATTTGGTGTACCATATATGATCATTTGTGCACTTAAGTGCGTTTTTTGGCTCATTTTTCTTTCAGTTGCATGCATTTGCAGTGATTGGATAGGGATCGGACGAAATTAGGATATGTGAGAGGCGATTTACTAGATGGAATTGAATCGTAGTTTCAGCACATCAATTCACATATGGTAGGAGAATTCCATATGTCCATGATGTGCTTAAGCTGCAGTTCAGCACCAGTTAGTGAATCTCTCCACGTATCCCGATTTCGACTAACTCTATTCCGTCCCCGCAAATTCACTTCGGCTGAAAGAAGAGAAAAGGAGAGTCAAGAAAATCTTCTACACTTAAGTACATAAAAAGCAAAAGTCAGAAGTTCCGAGAAAGGTGCGTCGTACTTAGAAGACTTAGTGTGAAAGGTAATACCAACAAATGAGAAAATTATCAAATCAAATAACATACAAAACAATAAAATGTCCATTTTCACGTGTGAATGTTTAAATGCATATATATTTTGTGGAAAGTTAGTGTCTCATAGAACATTTATTCCTTTTATACAGTTTTTAAATGTAACAAACGTACGATGTTGTAAACAAGAAACTACAACGACAGAACATTTACTATTGTGCATAATGTAAAATTCAATTAATTATCTTTAGAAAACTGCCAAAAAAAAGTCTGGCATTATTTCCATTTTCGTTGACAACATTTTGTGTTATATCTCGTCCAAGACTTAACAACTACGGTTCGTTATGTATAAATTTTTTAAGGAATCTAAACTCACATCATCATAATAATGACAATAATTAGCACTTGAAAACTACACAAGTCAAACGATTCCGAAGTGAAGTTACACCCTTGTGAAACAGGAAACAATATATCCCCAGCTACTTCACAGAATCTAACAGAAAAATCTATTGGCGACCGAGATAGTCGTGTGGTCTGAAGCATTAGGTAACGCTTCCAAGGTTGAAGGTTCGAATTGCGCATGAGGCATGGATATTTGTGGACTTAAACAAGCTTTGGACTCATATAATCGTGAGGGGCAAAAGTCGAAGTTACCCATTTGGCCAATACAAAATAAAATTTATCCAAGTTTCTTTCTCTTTTACAAAAGAACTATTGTAACAAACAAAAGAACAGGAAACACTGTTTACATTTTGATATGAGCACGTAACTTGATCGCTTTTTTAACGAAGTGACGAATGTTCAATATATTTATTTTTGAACATTCATCACTTATTTCGATATTTCATAGTGATCAACATTCACAGCAACTGGAAGATTATTTATATTCATTAATTCGCAATTTTCTATACGAAAATACTACGTACAATTGGTCAACTACCGGCGGACTCAATTCTCTTGTACCGAGAAGCTGTGGCTCAGTTTGTAGATCGTTGGATTCGCATTCGAGATGCTTGGGTTCAATACAGTGGCTGACCATCCAGACTAAGGGTTTTCCAGTTTTTTCCTCAGTTACACTAGGC
Organism: Lepisma saccharinum; assembly: GCA_022664845.1. NCBI lineage: Eukaryota > Metazoa > Arthropoda > Insecta > Zygentoma > Lepismatidae > Lepisma > Lepisma saccharinum. The sequence goes on along the minus strand of JAGDQP010005112.1, from coordinate 299 downwards.
ATATGACGAGATGATACCCTCGACTCAAGCTCTGGGCGACTTCTCCTATCGCCCTTTTCGTACCGCATCCTGTCTAAACCATAGATACCTAAGTGCCATAAATAAATGGATCGGTAGTTGGAAGAAGGAAACAAACGCCAACAATGAAATGTCCTGTTTTTGCATTACACTTTGCTTATCGAATAGATACACAACACCAGTTCGAAGTAATATATATATTTTACAATATACAATTTCTTTCTTACCTCTGGCATCGTGTTTCTTTTCTTTGTGAGCCCTTTGGCACTAAAAAACGACTT
>JAGDQP010005111.1:64852-80499 GCA_022664845.1 Lepisma saccharinum | reverse complement strand
TTTTTGATAGGACCGTACCCTTGGACGGAATATTATTGAAATGTCATAGAACTTTGGTGACGCTAGCATTAAGGAGATTAAAATTTCCAATAATTCTACAGGGTTGAGGGTCTCTTAAGTACTTTCTTACAGGATTTCTTGTCATTACCTAGGAATTTGGTTGTATTATAATAGTAGATCTTTAAGTAGTAGGAAGTAAAGTAGGAAACAGATCTTTAAAAACGATTGATAGGATTTCTATTTGTAGCCTATTTCCAGTGCTACTATCTGGTGCGACTGAGGAAAACCCTCGAAAAGACGTCACGATCGCTTTGTTACCAACTGTATTGACGGATGATTTATGACAGTGTTGCCAACTGTATTGAAGAATGCGTTATGAGACGTCATTTTTTGACTGTAACATGACGATGAGATTGTGTGAGCGATATGGTAATGTTTGACGTTACAAGGTGACAATGGCTCATTTACTTGAGGTCATTGTATATTGTACTGTTTTGCAATGGATGTATGTGGTATTAATGTCCCTACGTTAGGTGAGTATATCATCAGGAGTCCCTAGATCAGTTATTAGCTGGATGGTGATATCTTCAGTAGCAGTAAGTCAGTCAGATTTGGTTTTGAATGATTTTAACAGTGGGCCAATGAAAAGTTTCCAATCTATTTTATTTTAATACATAGTGAGGTATGATATGTTCTTAATTTATTATATCTTACTAGTAGAGTTCGTTAGAAATCTAAATGTTACACAGAATATAGTCTAATAATTGCAATTTCTTGAATATAAAATATAAAACTTTGTTTATATCAAATATTCTCTAAAAAGGAAGAAAAGAGAGGCGAAGACACATTTATTATAACTGAATTGAATTTATAGAATATAGAAGGAGAAAAGTGATAAGATTATCCTTTAGATTGAACGGTAATGCTTACAGCCCTCTAGTGAACTTATCCAGATTTCGATTTTGAGGAATACAACTGCTTCAGAGCCAACATTACATTCTAGGTTGAACATCAGTTTTACATAATGGCAAATCAGTATTGGTTCAAGTTGTCCAATCAGGACATACCTTCACACAGAACACCCATGTAAAGAATTGATAAAACGTCTTGTTCGTTATAATACAAAAGAATATATAGCGAATGAGACGTTAGTCACTTGGATATTCAATATAGTAGCACACATCCTAGACATATGGTATTTTTGCAGTATGTGAACTCATAGTTATACGTTGGAAGGAAGGTACGTAGAGACAAACAGGACTGAGAATTGACTAAATTTCTTTATTTAACTACATTAATACATTATCTTAAAGCCAAAAGCTTTCTAGTACGTTAATACTTCTCCATTGTTAAGAATATAATGACTATACTATGTTGCACATTTTACTATTAGTTTAACAGTTCCATTGGCAAGCTAAGATTTGTTATCCTTTGTTAACTAGTTACCAGGACTGCTCTTAGGTCTTTAGACAACTTTGGTTCAGGCCGAATGATACAATTGCTGGAGTGAAGAAAGTGCGAGAAAATACGAGAACCTAGAGATAGCTAACACATAGTGATTTTTTTTTACCAAAAAGTCTACAAGGTATGAACCAGGATCGACCCATGAAACTCCCACATATCAGATTTGAATCACTGACCAAATTTCCCCTGCCCAGCAACATTACTTATCCAGCGCCTCAGTATCGCAATTCAGCGAGGGAATGTATCTTCTATTCTTGGTACGTCGCCTCCTGGGAAGGCATTAGATGAGATTTTCCTGCTTTAAAGATGTTGTTTTTGTAGATTTTATTCAAATTTTGTTTAAATTCAATTGTTATTTACGACCTTTATTACTAATTGTATTCATCTATCTACCTATATCTCTATCTATCTATCTATCTATATATATATATATATATATATATATATATATATATATTGGGAGGGATAAGGATATTTAAAGGTAGTACATAATGGATCTCATCGAGCATATTATTGAACTAGCATTTTCTAAGCTCCATGACTTGACTTTGAACACCTATAAAATAATTCAGTTGACTGTGTGCTAGGAAGTATTGGGGAATAGAAAGCATTTAGTCTATGTATGTAGGTACGTACACTATGTATGTAAGTTTGTTACCTCGTAAAGCCTAAACTACTTGAACGATTTTAGCAAGTGAGGTGTCGTTGGATTCGTCTTGATTCAGAATATGCCCTAGGCTATATCCAGTTATGAGGTAATAAACACAACATGGCAGAAATTAAGAACGTAGAAAAGTTTGTTACCTCGTAGAAACTAAAATACTTAAGCGATTTTAACAAATGAGCTGTCGTTGGATTCATCCCCATCCAGACTGTATCCTAGGTTATTTGAATATATGATATAATAAGTTCAAAAGCAGGATTTGAATTTCACAAGAATTTCTGATAGTGGTTTCTAGATTTAAAATATGTGCTCAAAAAATGTTTTTGAATGGAGCATAGTTTACATACTAGGTTAATTTCCAGTGTTCTCACGTCGACATTGGATTTACTTAGTTGAAAGTTAATATGTTTATAAACAATTAACAATATAATATTAAAGCATTTCTTCGTACGCTATTTCAGTAACCAGAGTAACAAATAAAAACTCAGAATCAACTTTGTTTACTAACAAGAAGATTGCACGGTCTGGGAATGTTAGTTTTGAACCAGATATTGTGTGATAATATTGTACCCTTCAGGCAATAATATAAGAAAAAACTAGGGCCACTATTTAGCCAGTTGCGAGTAAAAATGGGACAATATCAGAAGGGACCTTCGAGTAGTAGGTGTTTGTTATGAAATCTGGCTTGATCTTGCCTAGGATAGAATCTAATGGTGAGCGTGTGTTACTGAGGCGATGAACCTGAACATTATATGGTATAAGTAATATCGTAACGTCTGACGAAATCTTTGATCTATCTTTACTCGCAACTGGCTGAATAGTGCACCCTAATATTTTCTTATTACCTGAAGGGTACATGATTGATTATCGATTTCCACCATGTTGGACTGATTATTTCATAGGTTCATATAGCAGTATGGATCAAGACAAATCTAACGATACCTCATTTGTTCAAATCGCTCACGAGGCTTTAGGCTTTACGAGGTAACATACTTACAGCATACATATATAGCCTGTAAAAATACGCCATTTTGTTAATTTCCGCCTTGTTACAGTATGAATAGTTACAGTAGTAGACTTTGTTCCGTCGTTTTCAGCCCGCATTTGTCATCTAGAAACAACTGTCAGAAATTCTGTTGCAGTTTGTTCTAGGTTCACCTAAAAACTGAGGTAACTTGACTGGACTATTTTGACACCTGACAAAATGCATGCCCAGGAGAACCGCACAGTCATCAAAGCAGGAGAACCTCAATCTTACTGGGTAAATGTGCCAATTCATTTGGCCCTTCAATGTATAGTTTTTCTTTCCATGTGAAATTTTTATATTCACTTTCAGAAAGTGCAATATTTCTTTTAACAAAAAGTATTTCAGATTGATAAAACTTTGTTAAATATTATGTTTATATGGGCTAGTCTAGTAACTTTGGACTTCGGCCCGTCACGATTAACCTTAAGCTGTGAAAATCCACAGCCATGCCCCTGTCGGGACTCGAACCCGGGTCATTCGAGCCGATGGCCTACTGCCGCACAGTGCTCGCCACCCGGCCGGCTATTTTCAATTCGTGATATGCATTTTAGTTTGTGAAGAAATCTAATTTTAAACGAAATATTTCAACTACACTTTGAAGTTCCTCTGATAAGTAATGCATTGTTATAAAATCTGAGCTTTTCTTAGGAATAAATCAAAGTAGGATATTTCTTAGATGGAAAGTAGAAGGGTGGTTGCTTTCTTAGGAAAGTAGAAGGGTACAATGATGTTGAGATAATGATGGCTACTGTTGTGTTTTCAGGAAGTTGCATTCAATCAATCTGAACTTCAGAAACATATCACCGCCTAGCAAACGTGATTTAACCGTAGTCGGTAGAGCCTGTGAATATATTTTATTAAATAAATATGTTTTGGACTGCCACCGTTTAGGTTTCGATATGGTACCGGTTTGGGTATTCTATATTTTAAGATCAACTCGTTTTTCTACACCTGAATCGAATTCAGCACCATTTGGAACCCTGAAATATGAAATTCTACAAAAAGTAGGCGTTTTGGTGCTGCAGCTATCACAAGTTTTAGAATACAAGCCATCATCTTATATTTCGGATGTCAAATATTTTTGGATTCAGAATCGTATTCATAACGTTTCAGAGTATGCAGATCTTAACTTTAACTTAACGTAGGTTATTTCAACATACGTTCTTTTTAATTCTCCTGATATTGAATTTCGGATTTCTTCCTCAAAATCAAACTGAATTCCCTTATGAAAATACTGATGTGAAATTTATGAAAATTGGACTTCTATTGAACTCGTACTATGAAATTATCTCAGGCACATCCGTAAACTTAATTTCAATACAAGTTGAGATGAAATTCGTGCCCACGAAGAATACCATGTTATTCCTTGGAAAATTGCAAAATAATATTACTCTTTGAAAGAAAGCTAATAGGGTGTTCACACCCAAACATCCAAATGACGTAAAATCAGATCGTAGCCAAACTTTATATATCAATAAATACAGTATCTAACAAAAAACCTACAATATTTTTTCTAGATCCTGCCGTTCAATAGGCAAACAGGAAATGATAAAGATCGAAATCTGACGTACGGAGAGTAGTAGCAGCATTACTGCAAACATTCATTTCAGTAGTGCTGATGGAGCAAGAGGTAGAGCGTTAGCTTACAGTTTTAGATGTTAACTGTTCGAATCCTGATCTCGACATATTTTTTTTTAATTTTCCGTAGCACCTGTGCAAATGTTATATTTTACAATATGCTTCTGATATTTAAAGAGAATGTTATTGTTTTATAGTTTTTGCTTTTTCATTTCTATTTTCTTTTTATTTAAAATCTGGTAATGTAACTAGAGTGTTTTCTTCACATAAAGAACAGAGACAGTATCAGAATAAAAATCAATAAACGGTTACATTTCAATCACGGCATCAATGATAATAATAATAATTCCGCTTGTGTAATGTAACTATTAATTTATTTTTATTTTCATAGTATTTCTGTTGATTATGTGAACACACAATTCTTCTAGGTAAATTACCAGATTTTAAATAAAAGATGCAAAAATAAAAATACAAGTTAATAAAAAAGCTGTAAAACAATAACATTCACTTTACATATTAAAAAGAATAACATTTCTCTACAGGTGTCGCAGAAAATGTAAAAGAAGGAAAATATACGTCAAGACTAGGGCTTAAACCTCGGACATTTCCTACCGTAAGATCCACCAGAGCTGCAAGAAAGAACGTTTGTATTTATGCTTACACTACTTGCTGCACGTCATATCTCGCTAATAATTATCATTTGCGGCTTTCCTACTGAACGGCAGGATCTAGAAAAAAATGTTGTACTCTTTTTGTTAGATACTCTATTGATATACAAAGTTCGGTTACGACTTGAATTTTTATGTCTGGATGTTTGGATGTCACTTAAATAAAGGGGAAAATTTTATTGTTTGCAACACCGCAAAGGGAATAACACCTAATGGTCTAACAGCATACTTCTCTGACTATGTGACAGGAAAACATACAAAATTTCCTGTCTACCAAATTTCAGACCTTGGTTCAGTATCGATTGGTAAGTCAAAACCTTTTTTCTGTCTACTAATTGCCTCATGTGAAAATCTAAAACCACTGAGACCCATCCCTGAGTCCATAGCGTCACCTACTGTCACACTGCCGTAGCTTTGTTTCTGGTTTATAAAATAATAGGTCTATACGTTTTACAGCATGGTCACATTAACTATACTGCCTCTTAATTACTCGAAAATTACGTATCATAGGATAATTTGCAAAAAAATGTATGTCTTAGAATTTATCAGCGAATAGCATGGCAAGTCTACATTTCGCCGAATTTTTTTCATCGTGCATAACATGCTTGTATACTCCACCATAAAATTATATACTTTGCTTTGCAACATATAAAACCAAGTTGAATTGAATTTTCTTTAAGACTTTAAGCATCTAAAGCTCAGCCGGGATAGGAGAGAGAAATGTTTTCGGGAAGATGTCGACCAAGATCTATGTTGAAGATGCCATCTCGGCATTTGCCTGCTGTCGTTGAGGAAACATAATGGAAAACCTCAGTTGGGATGGTTGGTCGCTTGAACCGAACAAACGTCCTCCCGAATGCTACGCCAACTCTCTACCACTGAGCTACTACGGTGGCTCAGTATATAAAAGAGCGTTCCATGTTGATTTACACATCATTTTTTTACACTTATAAGAACCTCTATGCCTCGGCAGATACATCCACTTTCTCAACATAGTCTCCATTAAGAACTACACACTTGCGCCACCGATGTGGCAACTTCTCTATGCCCTCTGCGAACCACTTTTTCAGAGTCTGTCGCAACCACGTGCGGACAGCGTCTTGCAGTTCCTGGAAGTCGGGGAAATGATGTCCACGCAGCGGTATCTTCAATGCCCCGAAGAGATGGTAATCAGAAGGGGCCAAGTCAGGAAAATAAGGTGGGTGTGGCAGCACCTGGAACACCAGCTCATTAATGGCAGTTGTGATTGCCCGACTCGTGTGGGGACGAGCGTTGTTTTGTTGCAGGAGCACACATTTCGCCCATTTATCTGGTCGTTTCCTCTGAATTGCACGGCGCAAACTCCGAAGCGTTTTAATGGTGGTCCCGGGTTTCAGCACGCCAATGAGTATGATTCCATCCTTGTTCCAGAAGACTGTTGCCATGTCTTTGCCTACGGAGGACTATGTACGAAGCTTCTTTGGCGTGGGGCTGCCTTGATGCTTCCACTGCATTGATTGGGCTTTCGTCTCGTCGCCAGTAACGAGTTTGGTCATGAAGCCTTCTGGATCCCGGCTGTAGCGTTGCAGAAGATAACTGCTCACGTCCTTGCGCTGTTGTCTTTGTGCAGCATTCAGGGATTTGGGAACCCACCTGGCAGACACCTTACCCATCTTAAGGTGTTCGTGCACTATGCGGTACAGAGTGCTTCTGGCATGTCCTGTGGCCGCCTCCTGTTCCGTGAACGTGATGCACCTGTTGTACTGAATAAGCCGCTTCACTCTTGAACAATTCACTGGTGTTGTCATGGTCACTTTCCTTCCAGAACTGGTTGGTTCCCTTCGCCGTTGATGTGCGGCCACTTTTCCAGCCGTCCACCCAGTTGTATACGGTTTTGCGTGACGGCCCGCACTCTCCACACATTGCCACCAATCGCCTGTGAATTTCCGCAGTCTGTACACCCTCTTTCCGCAGAAACCACGTTGTCCAGCGCTGTCCTTGCTGATCACTTTCCATGTTGTCCGCTCGCGTACTTACAGCTGTTGGTGAAATGTGCTGCAGGGTACAGGGATTACACGTATCTGTATCGTTCTTCCACCTGAAGGCAGACCTAAATACTACTTCCTTCTAACTTTAAGGACGAGCTCAATGGTGTACCCTGAAAGACGAAATACATGTAAATCAATATGGAACGCCCCTCGTATGAATATCTTATACTTCATCTTTTCCCTGCTACATATAAAAATTTACTCGTGTTTTTTATTTGAAAATGTAACTTAGATGTTTGTTCGCACATACTCTTCAATTATTAGACTATATTCTGTGTAAAATGTATTTATCTAAAGAAGTCTAAGTGTAAGTGACATTAAGTTAAGAACATCTCATACCTCACTAGGTACTGAAATAAAATATAATTCAAACTTTTTATTGACCCACCGTCAGAAACAACAAAACCAAATCTGACTGACCTACTGCCGCCTGAAAATGTCATCATCCAGCTCATAACTGACATAGGGTCTCCTGTTAATATTACCGTCACCAAATATAAGGTCAATTTCCTCACACATCCACTGTGAAACTGTAAAATATACAATCACCTCAAGTAACTCAGCCATGGTCCTCTCATAACGTCAACATTAGCATGTCGCTCGCACAATCATCTATGAACCCTCCCCATCTAGTGTAGCTCAGAATTAAACATATGGTTAATAATACTTCATACAATCACTATCAAACTGTACAATACAAAAGTACCTTTAGTAAACGAGCTACCGTCCTGTCAGGTCAGTGCCATAATGTCGCTCTCGTAATCAGCTATAACCCCTTTAGATTAGTTGATAATCAAACATAAGGTCAATATCATATCACCAGATACAGCCACTATCAAGGAGTACAGTAAATAATGACCTCTACTAACTGAACCATGGTCCCTTTATATCAGAACCATCATGTCGCTCTCACAATCGCCTATGATCCCTTTAGATTAACTTACAGTCAAACAGATCAATACCTCACACAAGCACTACCAAACAGTACTATAAACAATAGCATGAAGTAACTGAGCCACGATCATCTAATCGATATATTACAGTAAAAAAACGACAACGTATCATGTCTCATTTCTCAATACAGTTGGCAACACTGTCATAACAAATCCGTCAATACAGTTGATAACACAGTGATCGCGACGTCTTTTCGAGGGTTTTCCTCAGTCGCACAACGTAGAAACACTGGAGGTACGCTAAAATAGAAATCCTACAACCGCCATGTTTTAAAGATCTGCTTCCTACGTTTACTGTAATAGAACTAAATTCCTAGGTAAGGTCAAGCAATCACGTAAGAAGGTACTGTCGAGACTCTCAACCCCGTAATTGCACTGGTAATATTAATCTGCTTAATGCTAAGGTCACCAAACTTTTATGATATCTAAATAATTTTCATTCACCTGATACGTACGTCCAAGGGTATGATCCCATCAAAAATGTTTTTTATTTTAATAACTGTACTACTATTCAAGCTAAGACGACCAAACTTCTAGGTGAAGTCGAACGCTCATGTAACTGTAACCCCAAAACTGTCAATCATGTGGAAACACTAAAAATGTGACTAATAGAAAAAAGTAACTCCTATTACTCCAATACATTTAGTATCAAAATAATTGAATTTCTATTAATTATAACCTCATCAAACTTCTAGGAGAAATTACTAACCTTTCTAAGATTATCCTCGAACAGTGTCAGATTCCAGAAATAACCGGAAATGGTCTAAAATAAAAACGTTCAAATCCCTGGCATTTACTACTGCCGTATCAGCTTCGATATTGAAAATAAACACTTAATATCTAAACATGATAACATAAGGTCAGCAAGTTCCCTGTTATCATCTTACGACTTCATCACCCTGACCTTCTGACTTGTAGATAAGCACTCATAATCTCAATATGTAAATACGATAAGACTAACAAATGTCCTCATTGATAACAATTGAATTCCCAGTATGTAAACATGATAAGATAAGGTCAACAAATCTTCTGGCTGATAACAGTTAAATTACCCAAGATTGTATGCACATTTTGTGATTTCCAGTACACTATGAACAGAATACTAATATACTAATATATAGTATACTATGAGACAGTGAATTATTAAAACAAAATATTACTATTATTAATAGAATATCATTATAGTAACAGAAATTATTATATTGTGATTGTGGGTATCAACTAATCATAAAATTTATTACAAGGAATATCTGTATATAAAGGAGGCTTGTTCATTGCTCCCCAACCTACTATCAGCTGCTCTACAAATCTCTAAAAATGGGCAACGTGTCCAAATTTAAGCAGCATTCCGCTGGCCACCCAGTATTAAATCCTGAATATTGTCATGGTTTACTACTGACACCATTTGGATGCAAACGATTCAAAAGTCATACTTTTTATGTGTTGCTTGAAGATAGTCATAACAGTGTTAGCTATTTAAATTATATATATTAGAGTTAATGTAAAGCCAAGATCTCCAACAAAAGATGGCAGCACTATCTTCGTATGTGTCTTGTGTATTTTTATCTTAACACGAAATGTCAATATTGTTTCTACAAATTCAAGCCTAGAGAGCTCAAACTTTCAGAGAAGAAAATTCATAACTAATTCAAGAGTTCTATCCGTGCCGATATTTTATTTTCTCTCTTGTTCATTGTTGAAAGAGCTTTATTGATATAGGTTTGATATCCATAGCAGCAATGAAGCGATTTCGGCAATGAGCAAGAAAGCAAATATAAAATCAGCACGGATATAACTCCCGAATTCGTTATGAACTTTCTTCCATGAAAATTTGAATTCTCTACGCTTGAATTTGTAGGAGCAGCATGAAATTTCGTGCAACGATAAAAATACATTAGACATAAATAGTGCTGCTATATTTTGTTGGAAATTTTTACTTTACATTTTGACAAATTCAAAATTAGATTGTTGATTTACATTTCTGCGTGATACAATATAAAAATTGTATTTCTTATTTTCTGACAATATAATTAACCTCATTGATGATGAGATTCTGAGAAAAGTACAGATAATTCAAATTGTGCTATTGTTTCCCCGTTTTGACGGTAGAAATTTGCTTTGTGAAACAGCTGAAATCTTAAATAAGTGTTCAGAAATCTTTCCTTAACAAGGCTTTTAGCTGTGAACTATACTGTAAGTCATTGACATCTAACTTTTCAGAACTCATTACAGCGTATTTGATGTGTTTGATGCTGCCTGCTTCGTCAGTTCTTCGAGAGGTCGTTTTTAAAACTGAAATTAATAACAATAAAAAACCCATGTGAGAAGCACGATGGACCAAAATAGATTAAGTAATCTGGCATTGCTCTCAGTAAACGCGGACGAAACGGAAAATGGATGTAAGGGAGTTAGTAAAGGTTTTTCCTGATAGGAAAGCAAGAGGAAACAATTCAATTAGTTCGTGATACTTTTCAAGAAGACTCACGTTATCGACCCCGAAGAGGTGAGTCAACCTTTCATTTTGTAGCTTACTGATTAAATTACCAAAGTGGTTTCCATTTATGAAGGTCTAGTGAATGCATTTAACACATTATCCATAGGTACAGCGAAATTAAAGTTTTGTTATAATTATGTTATCTATCATTCTACCAAGGTGTTTGTTGATGGGGACGGTGCCCTTGGAAATTCCCTTGCGGGGGGGTTGGGCATAAAATGTACTTATGCATCTAGTAATTTGACGATATGTTTGCGTCGCGTCTGGTTTTGTAAACTATGCTCAAAATGTAAATGTTTCCATTGCGTATAAAAAAAGGACCAAACCTGACTTTTCCAACCTAACCAATGGTCTTTAACTTTCCCTAAACAACCTGTTGATGATTTTACTGCGAGGAATGACTCATCTTCTCATTCAGGTTATCGTTCCTAACAGTTCCGATGCACTGCGCCAAGTAACGGTGAATGGAATCTATGATGTCACTTGTTACAAATTATATTCACCGTCACTTGGAACAGTGAATTCGAACTGTGGACTGTGTACGCTTTAAAATGTATTTGTTCCGGGGAATACATAGGTTGAGATAGTTTTCCAACTACTCTAGCTTTTCTAATGTTATCAACAAATGAGAATACAGGTATGTTTCTTTCATCTTTCTTATACAGCGACCTCCTGAAATATCTCAAGTATCGGTGATTTGAATATGATAGCACTTGTCACTTATTCTTTGCATTCACCGCTATTTGAAGCACTGATACGGAGCTGTGACTTGTACGTGTTCGTATGTATTTGTAACATGCAACCCAGGCCAGAACGTAACAAAGTGATTAAACTACATTGCTGAAAATAAACTAACCAGGTACAATAATCCCTTGTATATCTTTTGAAATATTTCTCTTCCAGCTCAGAGGGATTCCCCAAGAGATCGATTCTCCACAGTAGTCTATTGGTAGAAGATCTGGTGAAAACGCCGGGTAGGAGAGTTTCTCCCAGCTATATTCCTTGATCTTAGCTCAGGTCTTACTTGCCGTGTGCTGGCCCGCGTTATCATGGTGAATAATCACATCCTTGCGATTAACCAGAACAGGACATTGATGGTCTGGTAGCGTGACAAGAGCTCAAAATGGATTATCCCACGGTTATTCCACCAAACACTCATCACTTAGCAGGGGTGGAGATCCTATTTTGGTACAATTCCTGTGGCTACCCTTTATTTACTCACTACCGTTTGCGTGTAATGTTTAGGTAGAATGCCCACGTTTCACCATTGAGTCGAGAAATTCCTCACGTCTGTGACGGGTGAGAAGCAAACTGCAAATGTCAATTCGCCGCTGCTTCTGCTGAGGCGTTAACGTATGGGGTACCAATTTTCCAAGTTTCGACACGTACTCAAGGTCCTACAGATGAAGATGAATGGTCGAGGGTGGCATGGAGTTGCCTCCAACTATCCTCGCACGGTATCGTTGTCCAGCTGCGCAGGTTTCCCTTCTCTTGGCTTATCGGTGAGACTGGTGTCCTCGGGCCGAAACCTCTGGAACCACCTCTGGCAGATTCTCATATCCACAGCACCCTGACCATTGATGTTTCGTGTCACTGAGCTGATTGAATGTCCCTTGGCGAATTCATAAGGCATTACATGCCGTATGTGGTCCTTCGGCACTGCCATGATCAAACACAAGCCACACTTCCGAAAGTGGAGCATACCGTTCTCCTTCTACACACTGCTGCACAATCAAGTGCTCTATATGACCGGTTACTTCACTATTTGCTCGTCAGAGGGAGTCATTGCAACAGTCATCACACATACGACATAACTTATCGGATAATCCGGTAGTTGCAGACTATTGTAGTAAAACGGGCCTATTGGTGCAGTAATAGCATGCTGTTCAGATGTCTTGTATACAAGAACTTCAGGACCAGTCCAAATCCTTTCTGAGAATGCGAAGATGGCTGAATTCAGTGAAGATGTATAATTATCTGTTCAATCATTTTTTAACAGCGTAGGACAACGTCGACACGTGTATTGATGTTCATTAATGTATAAGTTTATTAATTCGCTTTCATAATTGTAGGGAGCTTATAAATATGTAATTCCTATTAAAGTGTAAACATTTTCTCTCCAATTAACAGGGATTAAGCTTTAACATTAGGCCTATAAACTAAGCCCTGTTATGTTCAAACATAATGTTCAATGATTTGCAAATTGGTATCACTTCGGTAGGATTGTATATTTGATTTCTAACCTTCATACTAGTTATGGATGGAGAAACGCACACTTCTTCACCACCTTCCATTTTGATTGACGAAATGGGAGTTAATGTCCCTGTCCTGATAATTCTAATGATAAGATGTCTCCTCATACAGAGGATACTTTGGCTCATTCTGTCTGGTCTGGTGTGCTCTAATTAATGGTACATTAGGCATGTATGATGTTGACATTCAAAAAACGAATAGCTGATAGGCGAAGAACCTTCAGATGACATATACTTCTTGCCCTTGTACCAACTGCATAGAAAGTAAGCTCACATAAATTTTAATAAAATACTTCTACTGTTAGGAATAGTATAACCATGCATTTGAAACAACTTATAGAAGAAAAGTCAAGCCTGAAAAATAAATTCAAAGTAAAACATGGATTTCATATTCCATCTAAGAGAATATAGTTTCTTAAAGCTAACGACAGTTCTGATGACTACAGTTCTTTCGATGAAACAGATTCTGAAGACATTCATAAATTACAGTGATAATTCGCAAACCAATTTTACACATTCTTCATCACTAAATGTAGTTGAACAAAAGGCCATATCTCATAATTCTTCAAAGCACTCTTTGATATTACAAATATCTCAAATGTTTGGAGAAATTATGGAATGTTTTTATGTATAAACAAATCTACCGAAAGTGAATAAAACAATTAAACACTGTCAAGAAATAGTACAAGAAATAACAAGAGAAATATTCACATGAAGCATTCTTATTTCGCAGATTCATCCTGTTATCTTTTTAGATCCTCGAAATCACATTATTTCTTTTCTTGTTCGTGACTTACTCAACATAAAATTAGATTCATTTTTTTTCCTCAAGTGAGTTATTAGATATTACATCAGAGAAATAAAATACAGAACTGAACTGAACCAAATCCTTTCCGAACGCCTCTAATATCATAATTATATCTTTGGTTTTTATTTTTTTTTTCTCCTTCAGGGAAATACAAGTAAATATTAATTTTCGACTTATTACTTAGTTTCGGATCATGTATGAAGGCAAAAATTAGTCTTAGAACGCCAACAACATAATTCGCTATAAAAGTCAACACATCATATATTCATTCACAAACAAACGAAGGTATTTAATTTAATGCGCTATGCACTGTTCTGGGAACTAATCACAAAACGCTTTCTTCATTCAAATGAAAACAACAGAGGAGAATTTCGTGAAGGTATGTTCTATTTTCTGCCGAAACAATAGTCACTGTGACAAGGTGAGACTGGTAACAACGTTAGAGGTAGCGGGAGTGCAGATAAACAAGGGTAGTTGGTCCTCGAGGAACAAAGTAAATCTCGTTTGGTTCCATTGACTAAGTAATTAAAAAGGAGACAGTTTTAAAAATTTTTTTTTGTACATAGATTTAAATCTTTTCATTAACACGCTGTACGTGCGCTCCTTATTGTTTCATCCAATATACTTTTAAACTTACACACACATACATAAAGAGAAGCTTCGAGAGTACAGAGATGGTAGAACGGAGATTGATGGTTTAATTAAATATTTTAGGAGACAGGCAGAGTTATCAGAGATTGAAGAAATTTCCGACAGTTAAAGTAAATGAAATTGTTTTCAAAGAGGAAATAGTAGTTTAACATTTGGTATTGCGATTACCCTTTACTTCCTTTTATAAAAGTTTCCAGAGGCGTCATTTAGGGGGGAACAGGGGGCAGTTGAATTTTAAAATATAAACGGACTAAAACGTAAAAAAAACTCTAAAAAGACAAGTTAAACCAACGTGAAAAAAAAGCACTGAATGCTAATTAAAAATACTGTCTTTTAAAAAAAATTGATCTTTTGTACGAGTTCGGAACCAAATTTATAACTAAAACAACTACTTGTCACGTGCTACGCAATGTGGGGTAGTGATATTTAATTGTTTGCTATATAAATTAATTTGGTGCCAACCTAATACAAAAAATTCGAAAATGAGAAAAAGATCTTAAGAAGTGTTTCTCTTTTTACATATAGTACGTTCTTAAGTTGACCGTTTATCTTTGTCTTCTGTAAATCACTTTGCATATCTATTGTTTATCTGTCGACCGCACCTAGTTTTGAGGTGCAAATGCCATATTTTCATGTTCAATACTTACTCATTTTATGGCATTCATGGTGCTTTCGTGGGAAGGCGGGCGCAGCTCGTTGTGGTCGACATCTGTCATCCTTACGAACATGATCACGAATTGTACACTTTTTTACATTTTACGTGAACACAGATGCTTGTTTACCTGTAACCTATTATACACATAGAAATCACACTTTTCCTACTAACTAAAGGATGTTTTTCAGCTCTGGATAAAGAACGGTTTTTCTTTGTTTATTGAATATAAGGAACTAGTAATGAGTAACAACGATATAATTGAATAATAATGGATAATAGGGAATATCTAAAACTTGGAATATTCTACTGATTGATTATTGCATATAGGCAAACATAAAATATTCTCTGACAACAATCTTTTCTACTAAATTAGATTAGAGTGGTCTTGAGTCACTGAACTGAAAAG